>JANHFX010028365.1:31748-42766 GCA_027560015.1 Chloroceryle amazona
CTCAACCTGTCCTCATACCAAAGGTGCTCCAGCCCCTGAGCATCCTTGTGGCCTCCTCTGGCCCTGCTCCATCAGGTCCCTGTCCTTCCTGTGCTGGGGGCTCCAGAGCTGGACGCAGTGTTCCAGGTGAGGTCTGACCAGAGCAGAGCAGAGCACCAGAATCCCCTCTCTCCATCTGCTGGCCACACTTCTGTTGCTGCAGCCCAGGATGCGATTGGCCTTCTGGGCTGCAAGCACACACTGGCTGCTCACGTCCAGCCTCTCATCCACCAGCACCCCCAAGTCCTTCTCTGCAGGGCTGCTCTCTATCAAGATGAAAATTCAGTGCTTCTGGCTGGGATTTGCTGAAGGCTTCAGGCAAAGCTTGGCACAGGTGTGTTAAAAGAGAGAAGTGCACATCCAAATTCTGCCTCTTAGCAACAAGACATAATCTTAGGGTCTGATTTAAAAGGCAGGTGATGAATCACAGATCTTCGTAAATAAGGAGATGGCAATACACCCTCTTTGCATGGTGTAAATGTCACGAGAGGAGGAGATGGAAAGCAAACTATCACATAGCTAAGCCACTACCATCTGCACAATTAATATATGTTCTAAGCAACGGGGGAGTAGGAGGGAGAAGCATCATCACTTATGACTATGTAGTCATTAGCCAAGATCCTAATCTTCATTAGACAAATGAATTAAAACTCACCATTTACTGAAGCTGTCACAGTGGCTCCAAAACAATACTCTAAAAATGGTCCCACTGGAGTTGGATGGAAACGAGGCATTTTGGAGGGGTAGTTAGGAAGCAGAACCATGACACCAAGATAAACTGACAACCTCATGCTATTAATCGAAGGCAACCCTCCTCCCTCCCCGTCAATTCAGCATGGGGGGGAGCAAAACAGAGCACATCACAAATTTCAGAGGAAAACGATGACTCAGGAGATAAACAAGGTCTGTAATTGAATGAAAACTGACCACAAAAACACAACTGGCGCTCCCAAAGATTTAGAGATTGCACAGACTTTGCATTAGGCAATTGCTAAACAGAACGCCTGGATGAGCGCAGGGACGAGGCAGAAGAGTAGAGTTAAGCAAAGCCAGAAGAGGACAGAACAATGTTTTTTCAAAGCAAACACAAGGAAGCAAGAGAGCTTTGTCTGGGCTAATAAAAAAATTTATCTGATCAGTTGCAAAGCGGGGGGACACGCACGGGATGGATGACACACAGACGGACAGCACACGGACACGGGGGGGGAGCTCTTGCACAGCCAGGCACAGATCTCAACTTCCCTATACAGTTTATTTTCTTTACTACTCAATCTTGAAATAATACAGAAGTAGTGCTCAATCAGAGAAAGATTTTCCTAACAATGCCCCTTCTTTGCCAACATTGAGAGGTATCTAAAGGGAAACTCTCCCATGTCCTGGCTACAAAATGCCTTTGCTCAACATGTTTTTTAGTAGATAAATCCTCTGATGCGGAGCTGACACCCTGGTCTCCTAACTGCCATCACACTTTCAGGATGAGGACAAAGGATTATTTGTCATGCTAGGTTTAAAATACCAATGTCTTTGAAAAAGCACTTTGAACATCATGTTTTCCAGGGCTGGTAAAAACTGCTGAATAACAAGTGACAGCAAGGAATAAAACTTTTCACTTGCTCATCCCTGTCAAAACTAATGACCACAAATGAATCTGCACTTTCTGCCCATTTTAGGGAGCCTGTAAGTATGAGGATACCTCGCCTCTGTAAGTGATCCTGGGTTTCTCACATAGGCACAGTATTAAGTTTGGCACCTTCCCACCCCATTCTGCAGAGCTGGGAAACTCAGGAGATTTGAGATCTTTGCTCAGGCCCAGCAAACTCTCTTAAGTTTATCAGCTTGGCCACCAGTAACATACGTAGCCTACGACAAAATTTAATATACAGATCCATTACTTAAAGCAAAACTGAAAGTTATTTTTACTATTATTTCACTGACAAGCACAACTTAAGAGAAAAGGTGTTTTATGAGTTGTTTCTTGTTTTCTTTCATAAGATTAAGTCATAATTATATTTCTCTTCTTGAAGATATATAGTCATTGCATCCTAATTGCCTTACATTGATTCCATATCCAGGCCTTTGAATAAACAGGATTCTGTAACACTATGATGAATAGCAGCAGCAGTGCTTCCTATTTCCTTTCATTCTTGACGTGGAGCAGATACTCCTCTCCGTGCCCTTTTTCTTGTGTTCAGTTCTTTGGGGTAGTACTCCAAGTGCTAACAGCCTCAGTGCCACTCCTCAGTCCTCCCGTTATTTCTGTGATGAAGACCCAGCATGTTTTCCTAGAAAGTCCCCCCATCACAGACACAGGCTGTATTTTGTATTGAAATAAAATGAAAAGATTAAGCTTAAAGAAAATTAAGACAAAACACGATGTGACCAGGTTTTTTTTAGTTTGGTTGGGGTTTTTTTTAAGCTAACTAAATATTTTTAAAATATCCTAACTCTGAATCTGGAAAAGACTCCAGGACCCTTCAGAACCAGGCTGATAGTTTACGTATTTGTATTATTAAAGATACATATAGCTGCAAACAAAGGTCAGCTTCCTGGACACCACATCCAATATTTTATCAGTGTCCTTCAGTCTTAAGGATAATGTTTCCCTGAAATTCTACTGTCCTGCCTGTGACGTAACAACACCTCACCTCAGAAGCTGAACACTGAAGGCTATGGAAAAGTAATTAATCTTGACTATAGCTTCAGTGTCTCCTCCTTTAAAAAGGAGAACCCCTCCATTTGGCTGGGAGTGGCGGCCGTGTTTCCAACCTAGAGCAACAATTCTTTTTCAGACAAGAGTAGTAAAGCTGTAGGGAAATAATTAACAACGTATCTTTCTTAAAGCTGCTCTGTTACCTCGAAAAATCCAACAGCAAGAGTCAGCTCCTCTCCGTCACGCACGCCATTCCTCCAGCAACACGAGTGCTAGGAAACAACCTTTGGAGGCATCTGAGGAGAACCATAATGGAGCATTTGCACATTGGAATTCCATGTGTTTCCAAGACCCCTCCTGTTGTAGAAACAGCCCACAGACTAATGTTTAAAAGATGCAGAGTGCTTTATTCTCAGTTGTTAGACAAGAATAAAACGTAGTCTGGGATGTAATTATGAAATAAGCTCCTAATTTGTATAATTAAAAATAAAAGGAGAGAGGGATGAATACTCAGTAGGCGCCTCCTCGCCTTTGTCTTGTTTCCCATCTCGCGCACTGATTGTCATCTCTGCTTGTTACAATCAGAACCAAGTGGAGCAGACACGAGGCGTCTTCGAGAGAGAGAAGCAGAAGATGAAAATGCAGAGGATGCTATCTGACTGAAAGGATATTGTTCACCACCTAGGTCAAAAAATAATTCACCTCCTCAGCTGACCGCATACAAATGTTTTGCGGTCATCTGAGTTCAGGTGATTTCTAAGCTCTTTCCAAGTGGTTTTCATTGGTGGAAATTTGTAATGTGGCAGTTAAAGTAGCTATGAAGCAGGCTGTGCAAAGTGGTAAATCAGTGGTTTGTTGCTCTCCTGCCCGAGCAGAAGCATTCAGAATTTTGCAGGGAGTGTCTCCTCCTGTGTGCTATCAGCTGTATCGCCTTGTTAGGGAGGCCACCAGCATCCTGCCTCCTGTCAGCAACAGTAATGGCCAGCAGCACTCGGGAAGGGATCATCCCCCTGTGCTTGGCCCTGGTGAGGACACACCTCAAATAGTTTTGGGCTCCTCACTACAAGGACATTGAGCACGTCCAGAGAAGAGGAAGAAGCTGGTGAAAGGTGAAGAGAACAAGTCTTAGGAGGAGCAGCGGGAAGAACTGGGGTTCCTCCCTGCAGGACCTTGAAGGGTCCCTTCCAACCCAAACCATTCTGTGATTCTGTGGTTGTTTAGCCTGGAGGCTGAGGAGAGACCTTATTGCTCCCTATAGCAACCTGAAAGGAGGTTGTAAGCAAGGTGAGGCTTGGTCTGTTCTCCCAGGTAACGAGTGATAGGGCAAGAGGAAACAGAGCCAAGTTCTGCCAGGGGAGGTTTAGATTGGACACAAGGAAAAATTTCTTCACAGAAAGGTTGTCAAACCTTGGAACAGGCTGCCCAGGGAAGTGGTTGAGTCACCATCCCTGGAGTATTTAAAAGATGTGTAGATGTGCTTCTTAAAGATAGGGTTTAGTGCCGGACTTGGCAACGCTGGGTTAGCGGTCAGACTTGATGACCTTTAAGGTTTTTTTCCAACCTAAACACTTCTAGGATGCTATTTTCAGAGCATATGTGAATTAACATTCCCTGTCAGCAAGAGCCATCAAACAACAGGAATTGTAACTCATTGAAAGGTGTCGTGTAGAGTCAATAGTCTGCAGTCATTGCAGGTTTTGGTGGTTGGTTGAGGGTTTTTTTTCCAGAAAGAGCCTTCTGAAGAATGACGTATTGTACCATCTGAAGATGGAGAAAACATGATGATTTCCCAGCTCGGCAGCTGACGAGGATAATGCACTCTGGCAATCCCCCTCTGCAAAATGCTGAATTTGGATTTACAGTTCATATATGAGATAATTTAGGACCTGAACATTTGTTCTTTTCTGGCAGTTGCCCAGAAATGAGCGTCCACAGACTAGGTGCCATGGGAATCTATATGGTATTGATTACATCTTCTGCTCCGCAGACAGCGATTGCTGAGGGGCCACTCTCCAGGTCACGTCACCGAGGTAATGCTAAGGTCCTTTTCTTTTTCTTTTCCCCTGACATTAGGAACATGTCTGCATGGAGTTCTTCCCTTGTGATTTGATCTCACAGTCTCCTTCTGGCCCTGAGACATTTTCCCCATCTGCTCAAACAGATGGCACGTTCAAGGGAGTTTAAAAGAATGGTTTTCCAAACTTCTTCTGTTCTCTCTCTCTCTCTCTCCTCTAAAATTAAATGGTTCCAGACTAGCAGAAGCAGGCAGTGTTCTAGGGATGCCTATCCAAAAAGAAAACAGCACAAGGAGAAAAAAAATATGCACTGCTTTCTTACAAGAGTGATGTAGAGGAGGGAAAAAAAATATTCACTGAGTGGCTACCCCAAATGCCAGCATTATAGCTGACAGACCAGTGATAAGCATGGCTTAGAAGCACTCTTCTGCAGATGTTTACACACATTCCTGCAGTCTGGAGAGCTTATCTGGAAGCACAAAATCTCCAGAATTTCTTGTAACTTACACTAGTTTGTTCCCTTCAAAGCAAGGCTGACTATCATTCCAAGAAAAGGTCTCCTCACCTGCTTTGCACATTGAGGGCCCTAAGAAATCTAAATTTTCATAAGGATAAAGAAAAAGAAAAAGAAAATAGACTTAGGAGGTGTATTAAAATATTTTAAAAGTAATACTTAAGAGTTTAGGTAAGTCTTATTTCTCAGGAAGCACTTTGTAAAGCCTGATAGCAAGATAGGATAAAATATTGGGTGAACAAACAATTCTTGTCTCAAAAAGCACGTTCAAAACCAAAGGAAAACTGCTCCAAAAAAATCACTAAAACTAGACGGGGAACTGGAATGAAAAAGCAGCCCAAGTACTTACAAATTCAGATAAAACACTTGCTGGGAAAAAACAGGAAAATGCTGCTTTCATTTAAGAAATAGTACTCAACACTGTCTTACAGCAGCACGTGTGAAAGTGTGTAAGAAAAACATCTGGACAATCACAAGAGCGACTAGAAAGTGACTATTTGTGACCAACAGAAGCAGAGGAAAGAAGAGAGGTTTTATTAGGTCAAAACACAGTATCAAAACCTTTCCTTTTCTTACACGTGCAAGGCCTCACAACTTCACTCAAAGCTCTATGACCCTGCCCCTTCCTCTGAATCCATCTCAGGTTGTAGCAAAAGATACGTAGACAAATTGTAGACAAAAAATACGTGCAAGCAGAACTTTATAAATGCGTGTTGTATGAATATATCAAATGTATATAATATGTATTTAAGCATGTGTGTATATACACACTCAACAGTCACCTCATCAGCTGAGTCTTGATCAGAGCATTCTGTGACTTCATCCGTGAAAATTTCCATTGGCAGGGTCACGATGTGATAAAACACATTACAGAAGGGAAATCAGATAGATTGCTGTACTTTTGTATTATGCTAATACTTACATTTCAATTCAAGATTAAAATGTTTGATGACCTCCAGTTGGTTTGGAATATGCCATACCCTCGGAGCGACTTGGTTCTATAGCTGAGTTTTTCTTGCTAATGTAGAGGGCACAGTCTGCCCATTAGGCAACAAAACTCAGATTTTTATTTTTTTTTAAATTTAATTTTGTTGCATTGTAATAATCTTGGATAATAGAGCTTTTAATGGAAAAGAGTCCCATGACTTAAAGCTTTTTCCTTATTAAGCTTCCCGGAATTAATTATTCACATACTAATGATTTAACAGCCACTTCATATAAAAGCCAAAGACCGTCTCGAATACTTACCCTGTATTTAAGATCCAATAAAGAAACTGAAGTAGAAAGACATCTGTTTTCTTTCAGGTTGGGAAGGTATTCCAAACCCAACTACCCTCCATCCTGCTGCAGCTGGAGGCGTTTTGAAACTATACCACTGTAAATCCCCCAGAAAAACAAACAGCGTGTCTTTAACGCGTGAATAACTAATTGAAAAATATATTTATGACAGCCAATGATCTCCTCTTTATTCTAAAAATCACACCTTCCCGAAAATTGCCTCATTTTGTGAAGGGGCTGCCACGTAGGCAAAGTGGACCAACGTGGTTCTGAGGCGAACGGAACAGATTTGTGTCTATGAAAGAGCTATCCCAGGGTGCATATGAAGGCCGGCGTTTTATAATTCTTCATAATAATGCTTCGCACTTATGTTGTGTTTTATGGGATCAAAGCATTTTACAAGCTAATTAATTAATCTTCACAACACCCCTGTGAGAAGATAGGGTTTAGTATTCCAATTTAATAAGTGGAGTAACTGGAGGAGAGGAGCTGTAGGATTTATTTCGTGTCACAGAGTTCAGGTCTTCAGTTTCTACACTGCCAGAAACAACAGCAGCAGCATCTCTGCACTGAATTCCTTGGGACCTTCACCAGAACTATTTGTCTGAATAAGATCTGACTTGTCCTGCCCCAGGACTAATGGGACTGGGGTGATATCACTTCTTTCTTAATGCTGATGATGCTCTGAACTCAAAATTCCCCGTAATAGTGCAGCGTTCGTCATGGATAATTCAAAGTTTTTCAGGTCTTCACAACAGCTGCATGACTTCGATTTGAGACAATATTTTGCTACATTTACACTTATCTCTGCCCATTTTCAACAAGTTCCTGCTCTAAAACCCGCATGCAAGATTGAAGCATTCATATATGTGTATGTTCTCCAAGGGCCTCGACAGTTTGGACGTGGAAATGCAGTTCACCTCACTTCTCGGGGAAAACAACTGGATGTCAGGCTGGGATTTTACTTCAGCAAGTGTTTGCAGTTGGAAGTTCAGTAATTGCAGCTGTGAGCGTGAGCAGGAGCAGAACAAAAAGTTACCCAGGGAACAGGATGGAAACCCTTGTTCACAGTGCTGAGATTCTCCTGCTCCAACAAGTCTTACTTACAAGTCTCCCTGGCTCTTCGCAGTGCTTGTCCACACCCTTGTCGGCAGCTCCAGAAATTCAGTGGATTGTGTTTACATGAGATAAAAGCAGTGACAAAAAGCCATGTGCAAAACTCAAGAAGACTTCTATGGTACCCTGGGGCAACAGAAGGCTGATGTACCGATTAATTTCTTATTTCAAGACATATTTCTGAACTGTTCAAGAGAACATTTTCAACCTGAAGTTCTGAGCCATTACACGACACGTTGTCTTTCCCCCAGGCCAAAATCCCCAGGCCAGAGACAGTAACAAGGCCTAAGGTCTAAGATAGTTAACGTATTTTTCAAATTGGCATTTAACATGTAAATTTCTGGCCCCTAAATTCACATTAGGCTTTCACTGGTGATTTGATGCCCTGGTACCTCGCTTTCAACACCTCCACAAAGGACAAACGATGCTTTTTGTTGTTCGGTTGGGTTTTTTTCAAATGGAAACACTACTTAGGGATGCTGCTGAAAGAGGAAGCTGGTGCTCAAGCTGATATACTAGAGGGATAAAAAAGCATCTCACCGTAGGGCTTCTAATGTCACTACAGGCTACCTCATTATCATGTTTATTTCCTTTTCTCCCCTGAGGCTGGACAAGACCCCAGTTTGAGTGGAGAGCTGCACAGCATCAGTGTGAAAGAACCAGAAACACCTGCCCCCTGGCAAATTACCATGAGCAGAACCACAGTGTCCAAATTAACATCTTCCCTCCCCAAAAAAAGCAGCCCAGGTGCTTTTATCTTTTCTGAAATCTCCAAATTGTGAAAGATGAAAATGCTCTCTTTTTGAGAACAATTTTTGCTTAGCATTACAACTTCTGTCCTCCATCTGGAAATATACTTCAGTAGCAGAGGTAGGACAGATCTCTCTGGGTCTTTCTTGCAGAGGAAGCTTGGGAATTACAAAAATGTTTGAAAGCTTAGGTGCAGCCCAATGATGTGATTTTAATTCCAGCTAGCGCAAATGATTTTATGGCCCTGAAACTGAGAAGTGGGAATTTATCTCTGAATTCTAGTTAGGATGTCAATTAAAAAAAGGAAGAGGAAAAAGTAGCAAAATAAAATATGAGATTATTTACTGAAGGGCAACTGGTCTGAAAAATTCACCTCTGAAAACTAAAGGCATTTAGAAAGGCAATTGCTTTTTAACCTGCCCATCAGATTTGGTAGATAATCAGCTGTATATGAGAAGTTAAACTGCTGAACAAGTCTATTAATACAACAAAACTGCCCAAGGCTATTTTAGTAGATGGAAGTGTGGGAGAATCTACTTTACTTGCAACAGTGAAAATTTCCAAGCAGCTGAAACTGCGTGAGCAGACAGCAGAAGGCACAGCTGAGACAACCCAAAATCCCAGCTTCCAGGACTATTTTGAATCACACGACTCAGTGATGCTAGCAAGAAAGCAAGCAAGCCTGTCACACACATAAATCTCTTATTTATAGGTGATGACTGGGTTATATAGTGGAATAGTTAGGAATTATTGCTGGTTGGGTAGGAAACTTATAGTTGGCAATGTATTAAATACACCTTGGCAAGTCAAACTTTGGGCTTTCAAATGGGACCAGTCTTTAATTTCTGACTAAACTACTCTTATCTCCTTTTTTCATTTGTTTTTGTTGTTGCTTGTTTGGTTTTGTGCTTGATTTTATTTTGTTGGTTGGGTTGGGTTTTGGCTAAAAAGGATGGAAATGGCATCACCTCACAGGGTGTGGCTCCTATCACAAGTTCTGTGTATACTTTATTTCTCAGTGAAAAACACTGCCAAGCTTCAGTTACTAAAGGCATAAAACCAGCCTACTGAACAGATACCAAAGGCTACAATACTCCATCCTCAAAAAGCAACCCACTGTAGCAGAGTTCACTGGTGAGGACCTTTAGAAGCGTGCATAAGAGTAAATAACTCTGTTAGTGGTGCAAAACCACCTGAAACATCTTGGTCTTCAGCCACATCAACTCTGTTCAATACTAGCATTCTTGGATTAATACTAGCATTCATTAATTGTAGTAATTGATTCATTCTAGTATTAGTATTAGTGTAAATTTCCTCCTTATTCTGACACAGGAAACCCAAATGCTCTCTTCCAGCAAGGAGTGAGTCGTGGAAAGGCAGGCAAAGAGACTTCCACAAAAAGCAGCAAGCTCAAACTGGCAAACAGAAGGATCTTGCTCATCAACCCAGTGAAATCTTGCATTCCAACCCTGGAAAAAGCCTCAGAAAATTTCCAGTGCTTCCACAGGCTGCAAAAATCAAAGAAGTGACTCTCCTAGAACTATACAGAATAAACCAGAAGACAGCTGAATTTTCAGTCTGCATTTAGAACAGATTTGATGTCAAAAGTCAGGGGAAAATGAACAACCAATCTTCTCCACGGCAGCAGCTATTTCTGCTATGTGTATTAGACAAACTAGGCAGAAATACAGCTAAAAATATCTCTTTTCCTCAGTCCTCTCTGCGTTATCTTATTCAAGCGTTGCTCAACCTGCTGTAAACTGATCATTATCCTCGATTTGAATCTTGATCCTCTGAGTTTACTTGTCAAATCACTAATATCCTATTGCAAGCCATCTTAACTACCAAGAGATGGTCGTTTTGCCTGTAATGACTCTTCATTTAAGATTATGTGGTGCAATTTTCTACCATTTTAGTGATTTAAGTATATCATCTATTGAACGTCCTGGTCTTGGCAGCAAAGAAGACTTTTCTTGCCAGATGGAATATGAATAGAATATGAAATAAAACCATTTTTTAATTAAAAAAGAGAAAAGAAAACCAGAGAAGAGTTCTGTCGCATCTGTACATACCATACTGCGACTGGAATGTGAAGGAAAAAAACCACATTATCCCAAAACATAAATAGCTGGCAACTATCCCTCCAGAATGAAAACCCCTTCTACACATGGAAGTAACCAGTAGGTCATTCTCTGTAAAGAACTGGTCCCAATTCAGGTCTGGCCTTGTAGCGGTGACCAGGGCAGGCTCTGAGGACGCCGTAACGAAGCAGTAGCTAATGGTAGTTAGTTGACATTTCCCTCTGTGTCTCCCCCCTTTCGGAGACAGCGTAAGCCAGGTGCTTACAAAACCACCTCCTAGTCCCTCCTAAATGTTAAATCTAATCAGCTCCGACACTGTCTACAGGCTCTGCTAGGGAAAGCAAAAAAGAAGAATGTTAAGGGATTCCCATTTGCTACATCCAAATTAGAAACCACAGGGGCATTAGAATGGGGTGGTTACCTTTATACATTTCCATTTTGGCAATATTCCTTCAAATGCCAGGAATCTGATTAGAGCAGCAAGGGAAATGAAACCATAGTCACAGAATCATATGGATCTATGTGTGAGAGTGTGTATGTTTACACAGGCATTACATACAGAGGTATGGGAAGGC
>JANHFX010028365.1:42866-61935 GCA_027560015.1 Chloroceryle amazona
AGTCACAGAATCATATGGATCTATGTGTGAGAGTGTGTATGTTTACACAGGCATTACATACAGAGGTATGGGAAGGCAAAAGTAAACATTTAAGACTGGTATTTAAAGGCAGCTCAGTTTAGTAGAACGCAGCTCAAAGTAAGACTATGCCACTGTAGGTATAAGCTAAAGGAAATTAGTGTAGCAATCCTAGTGGTGATTTTCAGGGCAGGAGCAGTGCACAGGGTTGGGGTTTTTTTTTGGAAAATATGTGGAAATTAATACTAAGCAGGCATGAAATATATCACTACTATGGGCACTGTAAATCATGTGAACTTTGTATTCATTTTAGATTAAATAAAACAAGCTATTTAAAGCTGTAAAACTGAAACCATAATGTTGGGATCATATTATTAATTGCTGCACGGTCCAGTGAAGGTAAAAGTAGAATATGGCCAATCTCATAGCTGTGTTACAAGTCTTTTGGGTTCTTTTCATGTTGGGTTTTTTGTGGACATATACATGGATTTTTGTAGGACATAAAAGGAGGGGGTTTTGAGGACAATCATCCAATTCTGCCAGACCTATGTATTATATAATTGTAATTATATTAAACCTATATATTCAGGTTTGTCTCTTGCCCTTGCCAATGCCCTCTGCGGTGCCCCTTGGAAACAGCTTCATCCTGAGGAGGACGGGCAGATAGAAATCTTACAAACTGGGTGAGAACAGATAAAGCTAGGAGTCAACATACTTCTTTTTGAATTGATAATGGCCTTTGCAACACATTCGTAGCCAAACAGTTTAAAATCCTGTATATATTGCAAACATCCACGTCCACAGATGTTGAAGAGTTTTAGAGAAAATGTCCAACTAACTGAGACCAAAGGAAAATTCTTCATCCAGCCCCATTACCTCTTGCGCCTTGAAATGTTTTCTTTTTAACCTGCATGTCACAAAAGCTGGAGAAAAATCCCTTGCCCATATATATTTAATTTTTTTTTCCTTCCACTCGAAGGCCATGTTTCCTCCAGTGCTCAGGATGGAGTGTGTGTGAATTTAGAGATGAGGGGGAGAGCTGTATCTACTGTATCCACTCTGAAGTGCAGCTTTTCAAATGCAGCAAATATCCTCAAGGACCATCTCCCCACAGGTTTTAGTACAAGTGATGAAAAGAAAGATTTTTCATTATTAAACTGGCATTGCTAGGTCCCCATTTCCCTGCAAGTAAGAAGAATAACTGTTTTGTTTCTAATAATAGCTGATAACTTTAATCTGACAGGCCTCCCAGGACTAGAGGCTGTTTAGTCACTCTTGTACTAGAAAAACAAAAGGGACTTTATGAATATCCTATGGTGAAAAGCTGGACCTTCTCTTGCCATGTCCTCCTCTGTTAGGTTTCTGTTTGTGTTGCATAATCTCTACACCAGAAAATACCGCTGCTCCAAGAAACAAGAGGTGTCCTTCCCCTCCTTGCTCTTCAAGTACGCGGTTGTCACAGGAGCCATGACAACTGCAGCCCCTAACATTTGGCAGTGGGGAGGAGGAGCCCAGGGTGACAGTCAGATGGGGAGAGGGAGCCCAGGGTGACAGTCAGATGGGGAGAGGGAGCCCAGGGTGACAGTCAGATGGGGAGAGGGAGGCCCAGGGCGACAGTCAGATGGGGAGAGGGAGGCCCAGGGCGACAGTCAGATGGGGAGAGAATTCTTCTAAGGGCACTTTGAATACCACTTTGTGATCACAAAGATTGAAAAAATATAGAGAGTTTATGCAAATATTTCTTGCAAAGCATTATCAGATAAAGTTGCCTTAGAGAAGTATACGAATCGAATACACAGTCTTTAAAATTGGGAAAGTCAGAAAGGTTTCAAATGAAAGTAGTAAACCTAAGCTTTTAGCTGCCAGTTTTCTGGGAAACAAACAAAACCCCCCAAAGTATTCTCGATTAATGGTTTTAGAGTTCCTAAAGAAAACCTTTTACTTGATTATGCTACAGAACAATTTTTTGTGAGCTCTCAACTGTTTACCAACCCTTTAAAAAAACAGCAATTATGGATTGTTAAGCAATCTGAATGAGAATGACTTGTCACAGGCAGCAATAAGATGACAGAATTGTTGAAACCATTAAACCTGATTGCCATGTCATAATTTATTCTGAAAAATAATAACAAATATGATGGTGTCAGTGTCTTAAACTGAACACTCCAGGCTGGCTCCCAGCCAGAAAGCCAAAGCCTGCACTACCCTCACGCGGAGAGGACACAGTGCAATTAAGTAAATATAATAACCAGCATAATGCCCAGAATCTGTAAATCCAAATGAATTCCATTGAGTTACCTATGGCAAGATGTTTCTCTGCAGTTCCTAAAGAGAGTATCTGGTTTGTGTTCCGGATCTAACAATGAAATACACTGTGGCAGGTTTTGAAAAGACAAAACAAAAGCAACCCAAAACAAACCAAAACAAATCCAAATCAAACCAAACTAATAACAATAATAAAAAGGATATTCTTATATTCTTTCTGCAGAATTTAACAGAATTCTTTACTTGGTCTCATTTCCTAAGAGCTGCCACGCTGTTGTTCTTCAATTCCCTTTCCTGCTGCAGTCATACCTCAAGAAGACCTATTCCTTCCGTGGACCAGATGTAGCTACTAAAAGACATAAAATTCAGGAGCTGTAACAGCACCTTATTTTCCTTCCTTTACTTTTTAAGTAGAAAAATAATCTGTCAGCCAGAAAAGGCTGAGCAGCCAGGGGAAGTGAAGGATGTTCTAGGTTCTACAAGGAAGGATGAAAGTAGCAACTTGCACATTAGGGGAATGCCTCAAAACCACAGAGTACCTGCTAGAAGAACAACTCTACCCTCTTCATCCCCTTTTCTGGAGGTGAATCACTACCTGGCACAGACCCCAAGAGCCCAGGGATCATCCAGATGCGAGGCGTTTGATGCCTGACTCCAGCAGAGCAGTGAGAGCCCTGATCTCCTCTCTCTCCATCTCAAGGAAATGTTTTTTACTTCAGAGCTAGAAGCCACCTCTCCCGAGAGAGGCATTTCCTGGCACAAGTGACTGGCTAAACAACCATATCACCCTGAAAATGAAGTGAAACACCAGAAGTGTTGAGCCTGAATTCCTAGGGCAGGTTTGGACTTCATTGTAGAGGTCCGAGTTCCAATGTAGGTAGCCGTGGTCTACACAAAAGCCTCCAGGAGAAACATCAACAAAGAAAGTCATAATTATAGTTGCTCAGCTGACTGAATCCAAGGGAAACACCTCCATGTTCAAGTGTTAACTAAACTAAAGGCATCCAGATTGGCGACTTGTAATAGATGACCTTGATTAGATAAGAGCTTCCTGGTCCAGGCTTGTTCAAGTGACAGTGCTAAATATAAAAGACTGTGCCGCTTTCCTGTACAGCTGGGTAGATAGAAGTGCATGCTTCTGGACAGTTAGAGGTAGAGAATAGAAAAATCTGACTGAAAATGAAAGAAATACACTCCTAAGAGTTTCAAGAATCAGCTTCCCCAAACTTATTATTGTATATTATTCTCAATATTAAAATAGGAGACATTCTAGATGTAAATTTTGCAGCCTTTTCTTTCTTTTTTAACCCAGCCACATTTGTTACCTACTCACACGGTACTGTCAGTCCTCTTTTGCAGCAATATTTGTAAAAACACTTTCTCAGAAATTATTTTTTCTATAAACACTGCTAAACATACATTTTCCCCCCAGGTTTCTGAAATCCTCAAGAGGGAAGTTTTTCTGTTGGTTTCTCCAGCCACCACCCTCCATACAATCACACACAATAACAGCAGCAGGCTGAAAAACATTTCAACTCCTATCTCATCTTAATGAAAATGAGAAGACTGATTCATCTGGGTAACATAAAAACCAATCTAATATTAAATCAAAAACATTTATAAAATATACCATTCACTTAAGTTATCAATTCATCACTCATATACCATCTCCCTTTTTTCCCCTCTAATCCTCATTTGGTATTTCTTATTTCAGTTCCTTTGAGGAAGCAGTCTGAAACTGGCTTTTAATCCAAAAATAGTATTTTCAGCCTTTTCTGTACTTCATGGAAGTGTCTGAACTGTATTAAAAATGGCAGCTTATCTCCCAAATTTATAATATTAAGAACAATAACAACAAAAGTCTCTATCTATTCTTCAAATACTTAAGTTTAGATTTTTTATATATAATAAGAAGAATAGCAACAAAACTCTGTATCCATTCTTAGAATACTTAAGTTAAAATAGTTTCTGGAATATTATCTAGAAACAATAAAAAGAACAGCAACAAAGAAAGCCAAAGAATGGATTTTACTTTGAAGTCATGGTTAAAGGTTAAAGATTAAAGAAGGAAGGATCAGAAATGGTTCGTACTGACCTGAGACCATAAAGGACCGTCCCGTCTGGATGCAGTCGGATCATTCTGTTCTTCACGGTGACACCGTGGACAAAGGACTTCTTGTCATTCAGGAAATAGGTATCAGGAACCCACAGCTGATCAGCTACTCTGTTGTCCAGAGTAAGGTTTAGAGGTATGACATTATACGACAGCCTCTTATCCCTCCATGCTTGCTGGAAGTACATGGTCAAGGTATAGTCCTGTGATCACACACACAAAAAAATGTTTGCGTTGAAACAGGCTGCATGCACGTGGCAAAAAAAGATAACAGTGCAAACACACGTTTATTGATTGTGACTGTTCTTAAAGGCAAAGATTTCTGTTTGGAATTGCCAGAAGTAGATGTATTTAAAGTACTGAACATCTTGTGTATCCTTAATAACGAGCAATGAGAACGCAGAAAAGATGGGGGTATTTACATCTTCTGAACGATTCGGGAGCTCTCATTTCCACGTTTAAAAATAAAATAGGAAAGAATTTGTAGATGCTTAAGAGTCTGCAATTTCTGTAGCACTTCACAAGCCCGGCAGTTCTAGGAAACAGGAGCACTCACAGATCTACATCTCGTCTCGTGGTCTCCACTCTGGATCACACCTATTAGCTCTGAAGCTGCAGTGAGCAGCCAAATAGTTCTCTAAATTAAAATCTCTTCAAAGTCTGTTAACTTTCCCCTGGGCACTGAAACCAATGGGAAGTCTCTGAGGTTTCTATGCTACAGAGTCTTCTACTTAATTTTACAGATGAAGTGACTCTAGTGATTTCAATGGAGCAATTCTGAGAGCACAATCAAGCATCTGGGTAAATACCTGCAGAATTACGAGCCCTGCTTCGTCTTGATGCAGGTGACAAACTTCAAAGATGTTTTGATCTTTTGGTGTTTTAGAGAACACTATCATTACAAAAAAATCTCTTTTTTTGTAAGACCTGCTATGCTGGGGCAGAATATTCATTCTATATTCACCTATACCCAAAAAACTTCCACGACTAATAGAGAAAAGAGCTGTGTATCTGATCCCGGACCACCCACTGAAAGAAGACCAAACGGAGGCATATCATTTTATTTTGTGTGCCCTACAGCAGCCATAATCAGACCTCGGGCTGGCCTGATTGGTATTTGTATTTAACATGGACTTCATTAAATATTGAGAACCATTAGCTTACAAAAAATTGCTTTCAACAGAAAAATCAAACAAAAGCTGCCGCGGTCATCAGCAACCCTGGGATTCAGCCACAGCAGAGTCTGAAAGTCTCTAGGTATCAGTCTGAGGCACTTGAGAAGAAGAAATCCCACCTAACTTAGACCAAACAATTAACCACGGCCATTACATCTCACAAACTAATTTCTAACACCGCATAACAGAGAGAAGCATGAAAGATACAAACTTTTTTTTTCATAAGTTGGAATATTAGTTCTCAGCTACTTAAGATTTTGCAGAGGTCACTAGTGAAATGACAATTTTCTTACAGCTGGCAAAGAAACATTAACTTTTCTGCTGAAATACTTGAAAAGCACCTACCACAAATCTATTTTACAGGCATTTTAGGTTTTAAGAGGTATTGTTGACACACGGATGCTACACAGAACGTTTCACAAAATACCAAACTAAAATGTTCTTATTTTGTAGTTTTATAGACTCTACTTCCAAAAGGAATCTACAAAAACAGCCTGTCAGAAATCACTGGAATTCACTTAAAGAAAATAAAAATAAAAGTAATTTTTGCTAGAAATTATCTTGTCATAGGGTAGCCAAAGACTTGATAAACACCAAATCTCCCAAAAGGTAGATGGAAAAGTTCCCTTCCTTGGTGAATGGGAAAAGAGACAGACTAAATTTCCTCCAGGGCTATGGAGAGAAGTGGGGTTCATCCTACTTAACTGAATTTAGGACCATCAGCCCTAACCTCTGCACATTGGCAAAGCACCTCCAGTTAGTGAAGCCAATTCAAGTCAGTGTCAATGGCAAACTGAAAAGGAACTCAAATTCACATATCACTTTTATTACCAATGTCCAAGTAGCCAGAAAACTATTTTTCCTTTGTCAATGCCACTTTGTAAACATAAATTAGGACGGTGTAGTTACTGGCTGTAAAATGTACCCCATCCACCCTTAAAACCATGCATTGGGAAGGGCCCGTGACGAGCGTGGCTGTTCCAGCAGAGCTCTCCGTGTAGTGACACGGCACCTAGGAACTAACTGACCTTCCCTCTTCTGCAGAGGGCATGAGGAATCTGTTTTGCTGCCGTTTTTGACAGAGATGTGTATTTCTGTGGTGGAAGCACTCTCATTTTTTATGCATCTTTCCCCAGAAGAGCCCATATACATGAACCTCAAAATGCCTCTTCAGTTTTCATCTTTCTGGGGAGTTTTAGTGTTTCCTCCTTGTCACCATAAAACCAGACTGGTAATGGTGTCTCCAGTCCTCTTCCTGCTTACAGTGGATAAGGGTTAAACATCTTCACTTGCTCTGCCTTCATCCCTGTGCTGCAGCTGCTAACGGCTGCTAACGGCAGCACGTACACCCAGCCCGTCCGCCGAACGCTGCTCAGCTTGGCAGGGTGGTACAAACATTAACAAGACTGCACTCTTACAAGTAGGTAAACTGTATATATGTTTTTTTTTGACCAATTATTTTACTAGAAAATATATTTACCTGGTAACTATTCTATTTGTTGTTCTGAAATCTCTTTTCCCTTTCCCTCCCCGAAGGATCGGGATGAGACTCTGCTTTCAAGAAAATTCCACCTACACGTGAAGAATTTTACTGTCATGCTTCATCACTGTTGTGCAGCATTTGATTCATAGCCATAACCACACACCAGAAAATGTTCACTAATATATTGCCCATAAGAAAATGTATTAGTGTAATGAAGACTAATACATCACAACATCAAGTAGATGAGCTGTAGCAATTGCTCCCCTATTCTCCTTCAAATGCTGCGTTTAATTTCTATTGTAAGGAATAATCTGCGTGTATTAATAGATCACATGTATATATAGAACATGCTTCCCTTGCTGCACCTCAGTAGAAGAGGAGAAGAAGAGGAGGAGGAAAACTAAACGTGCATGGTTCAGTGCATAAAAATGAATTATATAAAACTGTAAATTTGGAGCACTGGTAGAGCTGGAAGAAAAGCCAAGTCACCAGGCTGGGGTTCAGAATCAAACACACTGTGTTCCAGAAACAGAGCTGGTGTTCCAACTCAAAATTATTTGTCATCTGCTGGTCCCAGTTTTGGGATGTGAGCGGGGCTTCTGCTGGTCAAAAGAGCACACCTTGAATGATTTGTTATAAAAACCTCACAACATTTCAAGTTTAGGTGTCTCAGTTTGGTGGGGTTTTTTTTAATTGATCATTAGAAATAAATGTGTTCTGAGCTATATGTTTCAAACAATAAATGATTAAAAAAAGGAAAACTTGTCACATAAGCTGCAATTGGATCTCTCTTCCAAAATCCCATATGAAAGGGTAATTCAAAAAGATGTGCAGGTACAAAATGTACCTGATGTATCTCTAGGTGCTTTATACCTCGAGAATAAGAACATGCTCATCTATCAGAAACACTACAGGTAAAAAAAAAAAGTCTGTTAAACTCACATTAAATTCCCCTCTAAAGATAAACATCAGAACAAACATGCAAATATCTTGTCTCTTTAGGAGGAAAAGTCACAAAAGAAGAGGAGGAATAAGAGAGGCTACTAAGGGATGATTTAATTTTCTGAAGGCCTCGCCATCCTATGAAATTCAGAGGATGGGTTTGTTAGAAGCTTGGTGCAAGTACGAAGACAAACCAGGAGTGAATTCATTTAGAAAGCCTCGCCCAAGGCAGCAATTACAAGGAGCTGATGGAAATATGAAATGAAACCTGGCGATGAGTCTGGATACCCCTGAGATACACTGCTGTATACCATTATACATGATAATGTATAGCCAAGTACAGCCTATGTACAACAGAGGCACACACGGGCACGGTGTGCAAGCAGAAAGCAGTAGGTTCATCAGTTACCCTAAGCACATGAAGTTTGAAATGCTGTACCAAATGTTTTTCATGTAGACTGAGTCACAAGCAAAACCTAAAAGATAAAGTGGAGAATACTGTATTTTCTGCAAATCCACCTTTTCATTTGTATAGCCTTCATTATTATGCTATTGTTCACACAGATTTACTTTTAATCAACTTTTGATTCTGTCTAGATGAAGAAATTTCTGCAACAGAAAATGGATGGTTACCCCTACTCTACCCTGATCAAAGATCTCTCTTCCTCACCAGTTCAAGTTCAGCGTATCAGTTTTCTTATTTCACAAAATCAACAGAAGAGCAGCAAACACAAGATGAAATTTCATCTTAATGCAAATTTTCTCCTCTGAATAAAAACAGTAACAAACATCTTTATTAGTATTAGCATATTTATGAGTACCTTATTTTGAATGTTATTTTTCTGCGGCGGGTGTCTGCAAACATTTTTAGCTGCTGGCAATATATATACGTTGAAAGATTTCCGCTTCAATTTCGATAAATAGACTGGTTACAGGCAGCCAAGTTGGCAGTGAATGACCATCAGCTTCAAAGATCCAAGGGAAAATACCGCGCAGGAAAGCATCAAATCTGCAAACCCGCACTCTTCTTTGTATTCTTTCATTCCTTTAACACTCACAAATAGCTCGCTTAAGCCAAAAAAGAAATGCCAGTTTGGGCCTATTCTTAGCTTTAAAAGATGAGGACACAAGCCTTAGCTAAACCCACCCATGGGTGAAGAACCATCAAATGTATGCTGCTGCTGCCAAAACACTTGGGAAGCAGTAGAATCAGGAAACTTGGGAGGAGAAAAAGACAACTAAGTAGAAGGAACATTCGATATATTATAACTATAGCAGCATGCAGCTGAAGAAGTTACTTATCCTCACTCATCAGTAATGAAGGGAGAACTCCTTTGTGACTTGGCTTAAGTCTGCTTCTCACCACTTCCCTGGTTATTTGTAAGGTATAAATACAGCGTACTACGGTTCCCAGTATGGTGTTTTTAAAGCGAAATGATTTCCTTCTGAAAATGCTGGAAGAGGGATGATACATTTATTTACCACGTACACGTAAAGTGCTGTCTCTGGACGACATAGGAAAAGTGCTCCTAAGTACGTTACTAAAAGCGGATATCTACGTAGCAAAGAGACTTGAATGTATTAGAAGATACCCTAGATTTAGGAAAAAGGAGGAAATGTTAATCCTACTCAGTGACACGTGCTGTTTCTGCAGCAGGAAGCACCCAGTGTGTGTCAGTACCGGACTCGAAGCCCGCACGACGCAAAACAAAGCATTTCAAGCCAAAGGAGCTTCAGGGGATTTATTTCAGAAGCAGTGTTTTTCCCCGAGCGCTGACTGACAACCCTTTCAGTCCTTCCATTAAAGGCCAACCACCACAACATGTTTGATTCATAATTACCTATTTCACACTCGAGTCAAGGAAATGACCCTAAAGTCTGCTCTGTTAACACTGCAAACACTGCAAAGTGACTTACATAAAAGTAGAATGAACTGTTAAAAGAATGGGTGATACTAAAGAAGTAAATTCTGTCACATGCCCTTTCATAGAAGTGTTTTTCACATTCTGGAAGTCTTTACTTCAGAAGAAATAACATTGAGAAGCTTACACAGAATTCAAGTTGAACTCGCTTCATCTTACTGAGGCCCACTGCCCAGGCTGGCTTCAACCCCGTGAAACACTTTGAGTTAATTGTGCCTCCTAAAACTTCTCAGGTAGTTTTTTTTTGACTGGAATTGTATGATCTGAAGTCTACAATCTTTCCAAAAGGGAAAGGATCTCCACAAGTGAGTTTAAGTAAGGAATTTTCTTATTCTGCAGCAACCATCCCAGAATTATTCATCAGCAATTCTCATTTCTCAGCGGAACAAATAAGCGAAATGGGCTGTTGATGTCCTACAACAGTCCTCAAAAAGCCCACGGTATTCCCAAATTGGGCGAGAGACCTGCATACAAAAGCCAAACAACTGTCAGCAGACCTGACTCCCAGACAGGAAACTTCTTGCTACTGCTGTATGAAAACTGTAGTGACTGCTTGCCACTTCAGCTCATGAATTCCTGTCCCCTCAGCACTGCTGCGAGGCCAATACTTACAGCGTTTCGACCCAGTGGTTTATGTATCGCCCCGTCACGCCCTGTCATTATGTTTCATGCACTGAAATGAAACAAAGCCCTTCCAGCTGATCCATTAGTTTAGCCAGACGCCAGGTCACCTGATTTTCCTTTCCGCCAAGTCACCCAGACTGAACCATGATGCTGCACTTTTAGAGAGGCAGGAATCTGCTTGTCACTCCAAGCAAGTAACAGCTGCCCTACGTCTTCTGGCGCTCGCTCATTTGCTGTCTTTTGGTAAGAGGAAAAAGATTGATTTAGGTGAACTTGGACTGAAAACTGTAATCTAACTGCAACTTGCTTCGGAGAGTCACCTATCACGTGGCTACCAGGAAGATGGAGACTCCCTTTTTCACAATGAGTCACACGGGGAAGACAAGAGGCAATGGGTACAAGTTACTCCTGGGGAGATTCCGACTGGACTCCAGAAGAAAATTTTTCACCGTGAGAACAATTAGAGATTGGAATCATCTCCCAAGGGAAGCGGTGGATTCTCCTACACTGGACTGTTTTAAGGCTCAGCTTGACAGGGTGCTGGGCCAGCTCATTTCAACTACATATATCTTCTATTTCTATATCTATAGCTTACCTTAAAAGCTTGCACTAGATGATCCCTGAGGTCCCTTCCAACCTGGTGTTCTACGTTCTTGCTATCTTCAGATTTTTCTCTTTTGAAGGGATCTAGTCCTCGGTATACAGAGCTGCAGGATCCTCAGATGAACTATCCAAAGATGAATATATGCACCCTACACTCACTTTAAAGAAAAGTCGTGGAAATGGTATTTTTATGCCTCGGACAAAATGATGTGTGATTATTTAGCCATGTCTTTGAAGTAGAATAAAATATGTTAAGCCACAAGAAATATATATTAAAAAAGTTTATTTACATTTGAATTTCAAATTTTTCTTTCCTCATGTATCACAAGTCATTTCCCAGAAAAGGAGGAATCATTCCGAGTTCACAGATCTCTTCCTATGCAACTGCACATTCCTACACATCCTCCGGAAGGGAAATACCTACAGCAGAAATAGTATTGGTCTTGGGTTTAGTACCAGGTTTCCCTTAGTGTAGCCTAGTATTAGTAGTACTGCAAAAAGAGTAAAAAATAGGATTGAAACTGCTCAAGAAAAAGAATAACAAATCCTAACTTCTTCAATAGAGTGGAAATAAACAGGTGATTAAGCAGAACTGGAGATCCAATGGAGAGTTTGATGAGAGCAGATGGTGGCCTAAGCCACTGTTCTACAGAAGAGACTCAAAGGCAAAAAACCAGAAAGAGCTACTAGAAACCTGCGTGTCTTACTGGTGCTTGCAAAGAAAAACACCCCACAAACAACAAAACAAAACACAGAGCTCCTCTGAGATCTCCTTCAAGGAGAATACTGCCATGCACAAATATTCCCATCATTTACTTCTTTCTGAACATAGCCTCGTTTCCTTTGGTTCGATCGGAACTGAGGCTACACAAGGTTACAGAACCTGTTAAACCCTCGCCAACAGTTACAGTTCTTTCCTTTAACATACAGCCTACTGACATTTTAAGGAGTGCTCTATCACCTCACTTAACCTGACCCACCAGAGTGGTCATTTTCTCTGAACTCCCAACAATTATCAGCAATTGAAAACATTTCAGCCTGAAGAATTAAACACAGCAGTGCTGCAAGCAGAATATCTCAGTACTAGATCTAAACTTCCAACTGTTACACCACCAGTAACTGCCTGCCATCCAAACTAAACCACGAGCAAATTCCCAGTTTATCTCACTAAACTTCTGCTCCTTCAGCCTTGAGAAGTCACAGCAGCAAGCTGACATGTGAGGATGATACCGTGACCCTCTGTGCTCTTCTAAGCACCAAAGGAACGGCCACGCTCTAAACGCTTACTGGGAACAGCAAGAGGAACACTCCCATGGCTACAGCATCCCGGGTGGCACAACCCCCCCCTTCAGAAATACCAACATGAGCCACAGATTTATCCCAATAAAGAAGTTTTCATTTTTCATTTTGTTTTAATAATTAAAAGAGAAATGGGCGACAAAACCGTGTCTGAGCTTCAGACAGAATCTGTAGGCCTAGCACTCTTGAGAGATGCAGTTTTCAAAGAACATTCTGTCCCTTCTGTGATCCCGTTTAACCGGTCTGCCTGAGGATGCACTACTTGGAAAAGAAAAAGAGGATATGAATATTTTATTCCATCATTTTTATAAGCAACGGAACTTATTTTGCTAGATTTAATTTCTTTGATTAAGCAGATTCTTTTGCTAGCACTTCCTTTCAGGTAGGACAAAACTAGCTGTCTCCTCAGTTCCAGTTCCTGCAAAGTACCTCCCACAACAGACAAACTAAAGAAAGCAGCTCCACAAACTCAATATTTCCTAAATATGCTCAAGAAATGTTTCTATTCAGCTGTTCTGGTATCACTGCTACCCTCTCTTTGTCAAATCTCCGTCATATTCCCTCTGTATTGCAGAGCACCAAGAAGCTTCAGCTGCCTTTCAGAGAAATTTTCCAGCCTTCAAGATTTTTTTCTCCTCTGAATTCCTTTCCTGTGTGAGAACACTTAATTTTTGCTTTGCTTGTGATATCTCAATCTGTGAGATGGAGATAAATAAAAATTCCACGTGAAAATGCCCTTTTGATTGAGAGGGCCAAAGACAAGGTTTCAGATAACCTTACCAGTTCTCAACTAAAGATGGGCTAAGGCTGAATACGAATCAATACTCGGGCAATATTTTCAGCAGGCTCAGCATTATGCCATTATTAAACATTGCCTCCATTTTAAAGAAAAAAGGGAAGAGTGGAGAAGCTCAGACTGAAGTGTTCAGTCAGATTTCAGGAGGCACTGAGTGAAATTACTAATCAAGCACTGAAGAAACATCAGCTGTAAGATTTAGAGCTAGAATTAAATGCATCTCAGATTTAAACAACAGGGTACATAACATTCCCCTTAATATCATCCTGTGTAACTGAAATAAACTGATTTAATAAATTAATAATAATAATAAAAAAATCAACTAATTGATTTCATTCTTTTATTGGGGTCTCCAAGAGTTGCTGGTAATTCCCAGAAATTTACAGGAGAAAACCAGCCAAGTATGTGCATGACATACCCTGATTTTATTTTTGCTCTGTTTTTTCTTCTAAATGAACTCCAAAGTCCTTTTCCCCCTGGAGTTTTCCACACACTACTTCCAATCGTGCTAGATTTCCATGCCATTTTTTCCTCAGTATTTGTGTGGGGTTTTTCTTTGAAGTAAAAAAAATAACAATAAAGCAACAGAGGTTGGATGGAAATCCAAAATACCTCACTGTCTTTTATCAAATGTGCTCTCTTGGCGGGGGAATGCACACACAGGGAGGGGGGGAACCACAAATGGAGATGGTTCTATGCAGCTCATCTGCTGGTTATTTTGACTTGCCAGGCAGCACCAGCAGCCGTTCCCTTCTGTTAAACAGTCACCACAGAGCCTGCAACACTCAGTCTCCCTGGCCTGCTGATTCCCAGAGCTCCTCTAAAACGGTTCATTAATCTGTTAGTGACAAACTGATGTCCTGAAAGAAGCAATGTACTCTGGGCTGTGAAAATCTCTCTCAGACAAATTCCTATAAGCATTTATATATCATGGTCTAATACACCAGAGGCTACACACTGCACTCCAGACTAATGTGCTTCTTCCCTGTTTACATATAAATCTTCTGGGAATAGACCAACCACCTTGATTTAGCAGCCTCCCTCAGCCGATAATCTCTTGAATCCTGGAACCTTACACACAGATTTCATGGGGTTTGAACAGTAAGGAGTGTGAGGATCTAAAAGAAATAAATAGCATCATGTTACAGAGACCTTTGCCTGCACTTTAAACACTCTCCTTCGTGTAACCCAAGATGTGACAGGCTGCTTCTCTCAAGTAAAGGGACAACAGTAACTAAGAACATAGCATTTCTTTCATGGTGATGACAAGCCCGTGGAAAACCATATGAAGTCCAATTTGCATGACAGTCTAACAGCTGAGAGAGAACACTAGAGACACTTCCAAGGGAATAAGTGATGTATTCAGATAAGAAAGAAATTAATATTATTACATTCTAGGGAGATAATCTGAGAAGAAAAAAAAAAGTGGAAAAATATTGCATCTTTAACAGTTATTGCACCTGCATGAATTATACTTCAAATTTTTCTTGGTTCAGCAAAGCCCAAGCCTACCAGAGTACCTCGCAAGGAAGAACTGCCCCTCCAAGTGCCTCTGTTACAAAGGTGTATTTGCCCTGACAGGTACAGAAAACTTGATAGCAAAGAGCTGCAATTCCCACCCCAACAAAATACCTTTAGGTTTCCACGATCAACCTGCATTATTTTACCTACAAGAAATCAACAGATGATTAAAGGTTTGCAAGGACCGTAGGAAAACTCAGGCTAGAAGAGATGGTCAGAAGGTCTCCAGTCCAACCTCCTGCTCACAGCAAGAGCAGCCTGAGGACAGACCAAGCTGCTCAAGGCTTTATCCAACCTGCTCTTGAAGATCTTGAAAAATTAATTTATTTTTTTTCCCTACATTTTAGTGAGAATGAAATTGGTATTTGCATTCAGGAGACTCTCTATGCTGCAAATAAGAAAATCAGGATGGTCACCCAAACCTAGCAATGACTGCAATTTCATTTCCTTTTAAGATCATGGTGGTTTGATTTTTAGAGTCATCGCACGCTACTGCTACCTATTGTTTAAGGCATTGTTCTTCCAGTCTTTTTGTGCTGTTCACTCAGGAATTCCCTCCACTTTTAGTCTCACAACTACTAAGCCACTTAGAAATCAACAGGATTCATTCACCTTGAGTTTTTGAATGCAGATAGTTTGGTGTTTGCTGTACTCTTCAGTTGTCACCAACAGCTCTACTTCTCAGACTATTTCCTGTTCCTATACAGTAGATATGGAGACACTTTTATTTTTAACTCCCTCTCTTTAAATCTTAATCTTTATCGCTTTCCATCCGTGCCAGAAACCCTTCTACGCCTTTAAGTAATTTCTCTTTCCACAACAGTTAATAGTTCCTCTGTAAACCATCCCCATTGTCCTTTGTCAGACTGAAGCCATCCTGTCAAGACCTATTAATTTCATGTTATTCCACTTGCAACGATCAATTCTCAGAACATACTCCAAGAACGGGAGAACAAAAAACTACATTCTGGCATCCTTCATTACTGAATGGATTTATTTATTTGTCTGTCTCCTACAAGATTAAATGTCTCATCTCATCAACCTTGCAAATCTGTTTGTTCCTTTGTGGTTCACTATTCCTCCCAGAGTTAGTCAAGCTTGCACTTCAGGGACCAAATGGAAGGAACTGCTTTGACAGTTGGGAACATCAAGAACAAGACAGAAGCTTCTCTTTTTTTCAAGACACAAAAGGTGCATGGTTAATGGAAATGGCATGAAAAGTATTTCTTACGTGGCAGTAATACAAATCCACTCTGTTTTAACAACAGAAGGATACCATACATCTTCTTGGTCAGCCTGCTTGTTGTGTAAGAAAAGTATTACTGGTCCAGACTTGGGTTTCCATGCTTTCTTCCTTCTGGGCAGATGGACAGCAGTCTGGACATAAGCTTTTCTGCCTTCAATATACGTTACTCACTTGATGTTTACTGAAATGCCTAGAAAATCAGGAGCTCTGTGAGTACTTCACAAGTCACTGGGAGCAGAGTTTTGCTTTTCCTTCCGCCCCTAACGGAACTCTAATCTAGTTTGCAAGAGCAGTCATTTTGCACAGGTAACAAAGCAATTCCTTTTGAGATGTGGAATTGCATTATCATCATCACATCTCTGTCTCTGGAAAAGATCAAAATCAACCATGTGAATGTGCTCTGTCAGGTAAAAGTCCCAAGGATGCATTCCTACTTAATCCCTCTCAATCTTTACATTAAGAACCCTTCCAGAAATCTAATAAAGGCAGGGAAACCAAACTAATCCAGGGAGCAGAAACAAACACTAAATTTGCAGGGGAAGGAATCATCAAGCATTCTTCCAACCTTATACAAAGCATGTTTTTTATCACTAGATTACTTGGCAAAAGTGTTTCAAGCCCTACATTTATACAAAAGCTATTAGGAACTTGCCCTCCCATAGTCAGTAGATGTCAAACATGTTTTGCAGTCTTACTACGTATCATAAAATGGCAGGGGTTGGAAGGGACCTCTGGAGATCGTGGAGTCCAACCCCCTGCCAGAGCAGGGTCACCCAGGGCAGCCCACACAGCAACAGAGCCAGGGGGGGATGGAAAGTTTCCAGAGCAGGAGCCTCCACCACCTCTCTGGGCAGCCTGGGCCTGGCCCCTTCTGCTCAACCCCCACCCTGCAGAGATTTGGAACCATTCCTGAGATCCCCTCTCAGGCTTCTCCTCTCCAGGCTAAACAGCCCCAGGGCTCTCAGCCTTTCCTCACCAGAGATGTTCCACTCCCTTCAGCATCTTTGTAGCCTCTGTTGGCCTCTCTCCAGTATTTCCCTGTCCCTCTTGAACTGGGGAGCCCAGAGCTGGACACAACGCTCCAGCTGTGGTCTCACAAATCACAGTTCCATAATAGATATTGACTCCCATGCAGCTCTACCAGAGCTATACAGTTACACAGCTCCACAATGCATGTGAAATTTCAGTACATAAATACATCTATATTTGAATATATGCACATTACTCAGAATATCCATTCTAAACAATTCAAGCAGACATACACACACCAAAATAATCAGAAAGCTCTGTGATGACTCCACTGAAACCATCCTGAAAATAATGACCCATGTCCTAGAAATTTGCTCATTGTCGATATATTAGGAATGATGGAATTCCAAATTAATTTTATACCTTCACCATAAAGATTTTGGTTAATATCTTAGACTTAAAAGGTTCAAAAAGACATCAGCTGAATGTTTGGGGTTTTTTTTGCTTGTTTTTTTCCCCTCCTCTCAAATCATTAGACGTGAAAGCAGTGGAATAAGTGCACAGCTTCAGCAGGCGTTAAGACAAGACCTCCAGTAGCTCATATGTTTCCAGCCACGACCTCATGTGTTTTATACAGTATTTCTGGTTGAGCACACTGCACGTTAGATGGCGAGCGGAACACATCGATTTGAAATCTACTAGTTAGTAGCTGGTTAATTCGTGCATGAAATGCATTTATACCTCACTTCACAGGCTTGATTTACAACACATCTATTCTTTTAAACCAACGGCATCGCTTCTCCCTCAGCAGTCACAGAAGTGCTTTACAACACATATTGCTAGATGCTAGTTGGAGTTGCTACCCGCTAGTTGAAATTTAGGCTTTTTGTAAAAGAGAGACTTCTTTGAGATGCCTTCTCAACAATGTCCGACTGATACAGAAGTTCTCTAAAACTTTAAGAATAATTTTGTTCCATTTGAAAAATGGAATCTGAAGTCATCTCAAGTAATACACGTCTTTCAAAGGGTGTTTCAAAGCGTCAGCAAACTCATTCTCCTCCTCCCTTTTCTCCCTCACATTAAGCAAGCAAGAAAAAAAAAAATCAAAATAAAAATCACCAACCCCTCAGCATTACTGACACACACCACACGTGTTCCTACAGGGGGCTGCTTATCAGACCTCTGTTGCTGACTTCTGACCCACCACCTTTTCCAGATCACAGTGAAGAGGAGAAAGGACTCAGATTCGCATTTGAAAGGAAACCCAGCAGAAGCAGCGTTTGATAGAAGCATCACTGAAAGGGAGCCCTGCGTTCCATTACGGACAGGGGTTTGCTTTTCATGTTATTATTATCCTCTCCAGCTAGTCCCTAAGTTTGCTTACGAAATAATTACAAGAGAAAGGAATTAAAACTGAGAAAAACAAGACAAACAAGCAAACAAAAAAAAACCCTAAACCAAATAACAAAAAAAAAACCACAAAAAAACCCAAACCCCACCAACCAAAAAACCCCAAAACCTAAAGCAAACCCAACCAGACAAAAAACAAAACAAAACCCACAGAAAACAAACAAAACAAAGGAGCAAAACAAACCCCACCAAAGCAAAGACTAAATTCACAAGCAGCAGCCCATATGCACTGCCTCATTACGGAGGAGATGTTCCATCCACAGTTATTTGGAGACAGAAGTGCCATACCTTAAGAATATTTCAGTCACCAATTCAGCTGAAAAGTTGGGATTGCAAAATGAGACTTGTATATGGGATTCTGCTTGCAGTCCTCTCTCGTTTAGTGCTTGCCAGGAAGAATCACTAGGTCTAAACTTACACTAAATAACATCTAGAGTACACGAGGTGCAGGCTTTAGATCCATTATGCTAGTGAAAAGGACCGGCATTACCTCCTCCTAACAACATTCCTTCTTCCCAAATGTCTGAAGTACACACAGAGGACAGACAGATGTGTCTCACATCAGCACAATGACTAAAAATCATTAGCAGGCACTAAATAGTTGGGGGGTTTTGTTGTTTCGACTTAAAATCTAAAATACATTCTGAGAACATACCAAGGTTTTTTTCAAAGAGCAATTTCGA
>JANHFX010028366.1:0-17195 GCA_027560015.1 Chloroceryle amazona
CTCTTCTCTTCTCTTCTCTTCTCTTCTCTTCTCTTCTCTTCTCTTCTCTTCTCTTCTCTTCTCTCTCTTCTCTTCCCAATTTGGCTGTAATGAGTACTGTTCAGAGATCACGGATTATTTTACACTAGTGACAAGTCAAGCCAAAAGAGAAGGAGAGCTTCTGAGCTGGCACCTGTAGCAGCTTCCAAACATGAGTCATAGTCACTGAGGTGTCCATTCTCCACATCTTCTGGGAAACACAGAGTCAAGTATGCTTGTCACAGACATCAGCCCTATCAGGAAGCCCTTATCTAAAACAAGAAATTACAAAGATCGGGGTATGATCAACCAGCAGGAATGCAGGCAGCTACAAAAGTAACTGAATTTGAGCGTTAAAATCTTAGCTAAGAGATAGTATGTGTTATTCACCCATTTGCTATCACTGTTAAACCAAACACCTAGAAATACAACATAAAGGAACCAAAAGGAAAATGTCGTCAGTGCTCGGCCTCATCCTGAGAAATGAATGAATGAACATGTCATGTTACAGAAGAGTGGTGATATGAGAGCAGTATGAGTACTTTGGAGGACACCCAGAAAACCTTTCTATTTCTGGTGAGGGATTAGTGACAGCTACTACCTCTCAGAATAGTCTGGAGCAATCTGATGCATTTTACACCTTGCCACCAGGCATCCACTCATACAGCTTCCCTGCTTTTCGTCCTTGAAGACAGAATAATTGGGGTGGGGTTTTTTTGTCTGTTTCTGCACTATGCCAGGAATCCAAATAGCTTTCTTGCACTTTCCCTTAATAATGAGAGCTTGTTTCTGTGCCAAGCAATTTGTGATATCATTTGTAGGAATGGATGCTGTCCAGAATGTGCTACACTAATGCCTCATCTCAAGAATACCAGTAGTACAGTGTCTTCCTTTGAATTAATTATGATGTCAGCTTTGTGTAGGAGACCAGCTTGCAGTCTGTGAGCTGAATCTCTGGGTTTCTGATCCAAGAAACAGAATCACACCTTGCACAGGCAAGCAGTATTTGATACAGTTTATGAAAATTTCCATGAGTTTGCTCTCTCAAGATAGCAACCCTATCAACACTTACGGGAACTTTTATTTCTTACTGTTATAAGGTCTGTATAAGGTCTCCTGCTGTTATAGTAGGAATGTTGTTCACACAAAACACGGGAATGTGTCATTAGAAAACCCAGTCTGCTGAATGAGATTTAAATAGTCTCAAATGATTTCTAAGTATTGAGGGTGAATGGAGAAAAAAATTAACAATTTGTTTGGAGATGATGTTCATTTCTCACAGGCACAGTTCAGGTGCATCCTATAAGAAAGGTATGAAAAATTTGGAAATAGAATCCATCAGTCCCCTTTAAATTTGCAGGAGAATCTCATTGGTTTCATACTGGTCCTATATGACTGAAGTTCAATTCTGACCCTTCAAAATCTGGTGAAAATTTTCTTTTGGTTTCAAAACAGTCACAATTTTCTCTATAAAGTAAGTGTAATTGGGCATGTTGATTCTGTGGCTTCATATGCTGCAAACCACATCTCTCTTTAGTATGCTGGGAGTAGTCGTAGGACTGTTTTCCTTTGTTAGAGTTAGAGACTTCATTCACAGAGTGATGCTTTAAAATATATGTGTATTTGCAAAAAGGAGTAAAAATTAAAACAAACAAGAAACCAGCTCACACACCTGAGTACAGTGGCCCGCCTGGTTCTGGTTCTATTAACTGCCTCTGAAGTCAGATATACTTCCTTGGTATGTTACTTGGAATTGCATGTTTGTGCCTTGAGAATCACTCTGATTTTGGGAGCTGGGATCTCTTAGCTTCTGGGCCCTTGACAACTCTTTCCGACAGGAGCCACCCGATGGGCTCAACTGGTTTTCCTCTGGTCACCCACCATTCAACATCATGACTGACGGTTATAGAGAAGAAACTTCAGGTTTGCCCGGAACTTTGTGCCTTAATTAATTTCCTTTCATTACAAGTGATAATTCCTACAGTATTTCTTCAGCCTCACAGAATAACACTTTTGCCTGTGCCTCAGTGTGATCCCAGAACTCCCCTCTGGTATGAGGTAACACATACTTTAGGTCTTTCAGGTGATGAAATGAATGATTTACAAAGTCTAGGATTACTCCAAAACATATATTTTGTATTCATCCTCATCCTTGCCTAGAAGTCTTTAAATGGCATATCAGCTTTCATCAATCCAGCAACAATATTTTTTCCTATTTCCTGATAGAACTTTTCTTCAGAAATTGCCCCCATTTTGAGACAGAACTAAAAGCCCTTCTGCCAGGAGTGCTTGCCCTCATATGGAATCTCCCTCAAATTACAGTATATCTTCTTTAACTTGCACGCCAAGAATAATATTTTGAAGACTGTGTATTGGTAGCCTTTTTTGGTATTAACAACTACCACAGGAGGCAGGTAGAATGTCATTCTTTTGGTTTTCTATGATGTTTATAATACAGTGCAATTTATAATATATGCTATGGAATATTGTCTGGTGCTCTATTTCAGCAATGTAAGATGTTTTTACTAAACAAAACTGGCAAGCAAAAATGTTTGCTTTGAGATGAGCTAGACTAGCACCTTTGTTTCCCTAGTCACATTTTATTACTTCTGCATGTTTTTAGAGGAGTTGCCATGACAGAAAAGTAGGGTAATTCGTTGTTGAGTCAGGCCTTTTGTCTTACTGTATCTTTTGTGATGAGCACAGTTTCTAGCGCCATTATTTCCAGACAAAGAGGTACTGACACTGTGGGTGAAGATAGCTTTGCAGGCTCAGCACAGCCTGATGCACTTTACTGCCCCAGGCCTCTATTAAGAACACTCCAGTGTTACTCTTGCATTTACAGCTGGCATACTACTCTTATTATTTGTTTTGTTTTTCTTTAAGCGGGAGTCCAAATGCTGCTGTATTTTCTTATTGTTTTGCATTTCTCAATGTTGTCACACTCCAAAGTTAAAAAGCACGCAAAACCTCAAAAGTATTCACCTCCTTTGACTGAGATTGATCTTAAAGGTCAAATGGTCAATTATGTGCCTGTAACAACCCACCGGGCCATTTTCCAGTTAGGTATATCTGCTTTCACAGTGTGAGGAATCTAGGAGGGCCAATGTACACCACTTAAGTAAAAAGCTAAGCGATGCTCTGAGAGACTTACCTTCTATAAAGGGAACACACCTAAGAAATGGCACAGAAAAAGAAAATTGACTTTACTGAGATAAGAATTGCTCCTTCATTTTTTTCGACCAGAGAAAACTAGGAATTTTTATTTTAAAGCCAGCAATATTTTTTTTTTAATGTTGGAAAAATTCTGAAAAATTCTCATTTAGCAAAATGGCAAACAACCCTGGACCCAACCCTGTGTTTATGTAAACATGGAAATTACTTGGAAAACAATTCTTATGTCAGAGGTTTGCAATTAGGACATGGATATTATGAGTTTCGGTATCAGCAGGGTGGAAGATTAGAATATTAGCATAACTATGAAAGTCCACTCCTTACAATAGAGTTTCTAGTGCTTTATTTAATGTGATTTTAGATTTTAGCCGGATAATTATCACTCTGAGGCAAATGGTCTCCCATCTCCCCTGCCCTTGCTAACTGAATGCTATCTAGTAACATGTTTGAGCCAGCTGTGTGTTCTGTGTTCAGGTCTCTGTAAGTCCCTAAAGATGCTCTTGATGTTCTGAAGTCTTCTTGTGTTTAGGCTCAAATAAGAAGCCTTTCCAATACATTTATTTTCTTTCCCCAGAATATGCTGTCCACACCATTTTCCAGGTCCTCGTGAGGGGCAATTGAGCAGCTTGCTCAGTTTGAGTCACCAGCACAGATAATGCTCAGGATGTGCAGATTGTGTTAATGCATGTGGTGACTCCACAAAACTATTGTATTTTAGGAAGTGGGAGAAATCCCATACATTTTTATAAGGGACAGCCTGATTTTTACACTTTTGTACAGGCTTTTAATCGAGACATTGATCTTAATGGGCCTCTGTGAATTCTCAGGAATCATCCCAGATATTCAAGAACAGGAACTTAATTCAAAAGCAAGAACAGTCAAAAAAAAAATTTTTGTGGATGCTCCTTTGCTTGCACAATGTATGATTTCTGTTTTGTCAGCTTTAAAGTGTTTACATTCTTGTGCTTATGGACTGCATTTCTAGGTTGACAGACTTCAGGTGTTGATCTTTGTTAATTTTTACAAAATACTATCTGGACTCATATCTTCTGGAGTAGTGCTGCCACACTAATTCTCTTAACGCTATAAATATATTACATAGGCTTCTTAGACTATAAAGGTTTTTATGCTTGGGAATAATAAACTAGAGGATATATTTTATTGTAAAAAAAATGTGGTTTCCATATTTATCATATCATTATTTTGTTAATTGAATCATAAACTCATTTTGTTATATTATCATTTATATATTATCTGTGCTACTAATGTTAACTTTTGCTTCTTATGTATGTTACCTTCAAAAATAAACACAAATTTTAGAAAATCAGGTACAACTGAGAAAGTAAGGCAAGCATCTTCTTTAAATGAGAGGTCCAAAAAAGTACAGGAAACATCAGGTAATCCTACAAGTTTTTAAACCATCTTGCAATTTGCATATTATTTTAATGATGGTATGAGCTTTGCCTATTACTGATCATACATACTCTTAGTATTTCCTTTCTTGCTTTTCAGAATGGTGGCACTTTTTGTCTACATGTGGTTAAGTACAGGTTGGCCTGCCAAATCAGATGATCTCCTGAAGCAGTATCTGAAGATCATACTTGTAACAATAATGACCGGAAAAGACTTTTTGGCATTCAGCTATACCAAATGTGTTGTGCTAACTCAGTCACAGATTTCCTTTAGTTCTCTTAGGACATAGAAAATTACACTGAAGCTGCAGTTAACTTTCCTGTGTCGAGATTTATCAAACCACGGTAATTACCACCCATGTACTTGGTCCTTTGACCTGCACTCTGTGGTCAATTAATAAATTGACAATCTGTTAGGGAGTTTCACACTGGGATTGAGTAAGGATGACAAGAAGAGGGCCCTACATCAGTGGTTTCCTTTCAAAGTACACTTATATACCATCAAATCCACAATCAATGGCAGCACACACACATGTTTAACAAAGCTTTTAACCTTTTAACCATCAGGCCATCTGCTTTTCAAGAAATATTACTCTTGGTTCAAACAGCTAAGCAAGAGATTGTGTACATCCTGCAGGCTCTTATGACTGGAATCTGTGGGTGAGTGGAACCCTGAGAATCATTTCAACTACTCCATCCTCTCTAAAGGAAAACCAAAAAATTGTAGGGACTACTATGCAAGAGCCACCCCACAACACAAATGCAGTCAAAACACAATAAATAGTGATGGCAACAAAGACTAAACTGGGTCCCAGTCACTCCTCCTGAGCCTCTCGAGGAGGACAAATATGGGTATATATGCAACATGAATTAGGACATAAGACTCTTTTCCTTAAAGAAAAAATCACTGCTGTTTTTTGACCATAAGCATCTTAGCCTCCAAACCTAGTCACACAAGCAGCAGCAGCAAATCCAGAGGCGCCTGTCCCAGGCTTGGTGAAGATCTAGACTGGCTCAGCAACTGGGGACGCCAGAAGTGAAAAAGAGAGTACATCCAGCTGTGAGTAATGTGTATCTGAATTAAAGGACAAAACCAGGATATAAATTGAGTTTGGCCATGTGTGAACCATGACCAAATACCTGGGGAATCCCTGGCTGATGTGATTGCACAAAACTCTGATGAGGCACAGTCATGTGCCAGGAAGAAGAATGTGCAGCATTGGAAGTGTCTCATCATGACTGTAGGGGCTGTAAGAAAATGCTGCACCACAAAAACTGTGGGATTTTGAACACTAGTGAGGATAGTACAGGGGAAAAAAAAGGACTGCTATGGTAGCTAAATGAATCAAACAAGAGTGGGGTACAAAGGTATGAGCTTTATGGCTATATTATGGACACGGATTTCAGAACTGGCTTTGCTTGCTGAGGGTATGTATTGTCTTCAGTCACTGATAAGGAGAAGGTGATTTGAGCAGCTGGGATCCAGCAGGAAATATCCAATCAGTTATTCCAAAAGCATCAGAGGCCTCAAGTCAAGATACCAAAGACAAAAACTAGGCTGAATTAAAGGAGTGTGTGTGTCTTGGGAAACAGACTGTTGTAGTTAAACAGCTACACAGTTGACAGAGTAGTTCCACTGTATGTAGACATGATGAAGAAACAATCATCTGTTTGAATCAAGATGAAAACTGTTACTGGCTATTAGTGAATGAAATTAACCTTGTAGATGTACAAACTGCATTGGAATACGACACATTTGAAATTACGGAGGAATTCTGGAGAATGCTCTTCCAAAACTTTTATACTTCATTAAGAGAAATAAAAGGTGATCAAGGATTGCAATCAAGAAATTTCATTCTCCCTATTAAATATAAAAGGAATATAGAGTTATGCTGTGAATGTCTATAAGTAATCAGATGAATCCTGCCTCTAAAGCCTGCCTCTGTTGATAAGGAAAATGCATCTTCTTCACAAGATTATAATTCTTCAGAAGTCTTCAAAACCAAATTAAAATGGCCACGGCTAAGAGAGGCTGTGTCTGTTTGATATCAACAGTTTTTAAACTTCTGGCTTCTTTTCAGCTTCTTTTCTAAGTGTGGGATCAAATTTCTAACAAAATCAGAGAGTTCTTACTGCAGAGGAAAGGCAAAGACAAGTACCAATGATACTTGTGAGGAATTAAACCTGAGTAATGCAGACTTCATCTCTTACTTTTGGGAGAAAAGCATCCACAGTAGGTGTTCACCTTCCCCTGTCACAGGGTGAGTTAATCTCCTGTTATTTCATCTGCTTGTTTCTTCAGCTGGGATGGGCAGAAATCCTTGAAATAGCTGAAGAAGCAAAAGACCTGGCAAGCACCTGAGAGACGCTGATGATCTGCCATTGGTGTTGACAGTTACTCCACCCATATATTCATATTCACCCAAAATGTCGATGAAAAGGCCTGTGATGGGAGTGAGGTGTGGTACCTGACAGTAAAGGCCCAGGAAGAAAGAGAAGCCATTAAGAGGCATTTCTGGCAGGAACAGATCCCAAAGAGCATTGCTTATGTAAACAACAAGTAAAAGCACTGGTGTCTGAAGAGAGAAGGTGCTTGTCAGGTAGGATGAGTAATAAAACTGCAAATGATGGAGGAAAAAAGTTTCAATGATTTATTTTGGCACCCTCAGTAGAAGGTTTTTCTATGCAACTTGCCTCTGCAACTTGCCACCAGTAGAATGGTTACAAAAACCTGACAACTCCATCTGGAATGTGTGAAACATCTTAAAATGGAGGAATCTGGACAAACAGCTGTAGCAGCTGAGTTACTAAGTGGAAAGTAGTGCTTAGAAGGGCAGTTGGGGCTGGTTCCTGGTAGGTTCTTCGAAATCTGCTGATGTAAACCTACTAGTGGGCAGAGAAGGACTGAACCATTACTCTTAGTTTATGTGAAATTACAGTCTAATCCAAAGACCAATGAACTCAGGGACACATTGATGACAGACAGACTGACATTTGGATCATGTCCTTAAAAAAAGGAATGCATTTAACTGAAATGCAGATTTTGATTCTAGGTTTTGAAAGTGTTACCATAAACTACAGCAAAAGCAAGCAAACCTTAATCTTCACTTTGCATTGACAGAGTTTGTGTAACGAGGAACCATCACTTTCCTTTCCTTGATTTCTGCTCTGTAATTCTTGGATGTAAAGTTCAAGGGAAAAAATTGTTTAGTGAAAGTTCAGGCATCACCATGTGATGTGAAAAGTAAACAAAAAATAAAACAATACAGGAAGGAAATGTAATCTTTTAGGCATGAATAGTGATTTAATGAGAATTTTCATATATCTAAGAAAGAAAATCCCTACAAAATCCTCAAGCAAATTCCACTAAAAGTAGGTATAATTTTTTGCTGCTTTATTAGTTTAGGCTAACAGATAAGGTCCAGGCAAAAAGAAGTGCAACTGAAATAACATTTAACTGCTGAGGGCTAATCTGTGCAGGGTAGATAAGCTTCAGTCGAGGCAATAGAAATCTTTCACCGACTTCAGCTTCACGACCTAAAGTGTAAGATGAATTCACCTTACATGAATGTCAATACTGTAACAGTCAACAGATGGTGCTTCCTGCACTGAATTGTACATAATGTACTTCATGCAATAAACCTGGCTGCATGGCACCGGGGAGGGGGCAGGTGGACACTGTCTTAGCTAGGATTTTGGAGAAGGTACCAAAAATACTGAGATTAGTTTATGGTACCACTTTCAAAACTTCCAGAAGGAATACTTTGGCCTTTTTAGGAGAATTGTTGGTGGAGTCCCTTGGGACTGTCCTGAAGGGCAGAGGAGTCCAGGAAGGCTGGACATTCTTCAAGAAGGAAGTCTTTAAGATGCAGGTTTAGACTGTCCTGGTATGCTGTAAGAAGAACCAGTGGGGAAGTAAGCCAGCATGGCTAAACAGGGAGTTTTGGCTGGAACTCGGGAAGAAAAGGAGAGTTAATGGCTTTTGGAAGAGTGGGCAGGGCACTCATGAGGAGTACAAAGATGCAAGGAGAAAATTAGAAGGGCAAAAGCCCATCTGGAACTTAATTCCGTCACTGCCATAAAAGACAATGAAAAATGTTTCTATAAATACTTCTACAACAAAAGAAGCACTACAGAGATTCTCCAGCCTTTACTGGATGAGACCAAGAATGGTCTCACTCATACGGAGTGACCAAGAATGAGGAAAATGCTGAGGTAACTCATGCCTTCTTTGCCTCAGTCTTTAGTAGTAAGACTAATTGTACCTTGGGTACAGAGCCCCCAGAGCTGGAAGACAGGGGTGGGGGAGCAGAGTGAACGCCCCATCATCCATGAGGACAGTGACCTGCTACACCACTTAGACACACACACAAGTTTATTGGGGCCGGGTAGGATCTAGCTAAGGGTACGGAGAAAGCTGGCAGAAGTTCTCATCAAGCCACTTTCTATCATTTGTCAGCAGTCCTGGCTAACTGGGAAGATCACAGTTGACTGGAGGTTAGTAAATGTGACGTGCTAGAAGGATGATCTAAGGAACTATAGGCCTGAAGGTCTGACCTTGGTGTCAGGAAAGGTTATGGAGCAGATCATCCTGAATGCCATCACACACCACATACAGGACAATAAGGAGATCACGTCCAGTCAGTTTGGGTTTATGAAAGGCAGGTCCTGCTTGACAAACCTGATTTTCTATGACATGGTCACCCACTTACTTGGTGGATGAGGGAGGGGCTGTGGATGTTGTATACCTAGACTTTAGTAAAGACTTTGACACTGTTTCCCACAGCATTCTCCTGGAGAAACTGTCTTCTCCTGTCTTAGATGGTTGTACTCTTCTTTGAATAAAAAGAAGGCTGGATAGCCAGGCTCAAAATGTTGTGGTGAATGGGCTTAAATCCAGTTGGCATCTGGTCACAAGTGATGTTGCCCAGGACTTGGTACTGAAACTCATTCTGTTTAGCATCTTTATCAATGATCTCAATGAGAGAATTAAGGGCACCCTTAGTGAGTTTGCAGACAATAAGTTAGGTGGTATGTTGATCTGCTTGAGGGTAGGAAGGTTCTACAGAGGGATCTGGACAGATTGGATATATGGGCCAAGGCCAGCTGTATGAGGCTCAACAAGGCCAACTGCTGAGTCCTGAACTTGAGTCACAACAGCCCCATGCAATGCTCCAGGCTTGGGGAAGTTTGTCTGGAAAGCTGCCTGGCAGAAAAGAATCTAGGGGTGCTGGTAGACAACCAGCTTAAAATAAGCCAGCAGTGTGCATAGGTGGCCAAGAAGGCCAGCAGCATCCTGGTGTGTATCAGAAATAGTGTGACCAACATGAGTAGGGACGTGATTATATCTCTGTATTCAGCACTCGTAAGGCCACACTATGAATAGTTCTGTTTGGGCCCCTCACTACAAGAAAGACATAGAAGGGCTGGAGTTCTGTCCAAAGAAGGGCAATAAAGCTGGTGAGAGGTCTGGAGCAGATGTCTTGTGAGGAGCATCTAAGGCAACTGGGTTTATTTAACCCAGAGAAAATGATGCTCAGGGGGAGATTATAGCTCTTGAAAACTCCCTGAAAGGAGGCTGGAAGGAGGTGGGTGTCAGTCTCTTCTCCCAAGCAACAAGTGGTAGAACAAGAGGAAATGGCCTCAAGTTGTGCCAGGGGAGATTTAGGTTGGACATTATGAACATTTCTTCACTGAAAGGGTTGTCAAGCACTGGATGAGGCTGCACAGGGAAGTGAGGGAGTCATCATCACTGGAGGTATTTAAAAGATGTATAGTTGTGGTGCTGAGGGACATGGTTTAATGGGACCTGGCAGTGCTGGGGAAACAGCTGGACTTGATCTGAAAGGTCCTTTCCAATCAAAATGATTCTGTGGTTCTATGATTCTATCTATAGATGTGGTGCTGAGGGACATGGCTTAGTGGTGACCTGGGTGTGCTGGGTTAATGGTTGGACGTAAAGGTCTCTTCCAACCAAAATTATATCACGATTCTATGAAACCCAAATGTTCTCAGACTGTGAACTTTTCTGACATTCTCTGCAAATAGAAGGGTAACTATCAGTTCTTTCTTTGATCCAGATGTTGCCAAGCCATAGGGCAATGCTGCTTGTTTGAACTTCAGAAAACTGACACCAAGTGGTGCTTCTGTCTTATCTCTACATGACAGTGTGAAGAACCAATGTTAGGTGAATCTCGTGAAAAGGATTAAGAATTGATGATGATGGTACAGCTTAAAATGTCACCACTCCCTGTGGTTGCTGTGGGAAACCATGGAAGTACCACAGAAACCTGCAAACATTAAGTAAGAAAATCCCTCATGCCCTGTGACCAAATCTGGGTCTTGTTGGGAGGAAAGGGCCCCAGAGGAGATGAGGAAAAGGTCACAACAGTTTGGTGGCCAGCAAAGGCTGTGGGAGCCACAGAAAATAAATGAGGGAGTGATTTTATCCGTAGTTGAGGAACAAGGGGGGAGAGAGAGGAAAAGAGTGACAGCAGAGTGTAAAAAGAATTAATCAAAGGTATCTGCATAGCTTCCACTCTAGACTACAGCCTGAAATTAAACTTGCACAGGAGAGCCTTCACAGTACATCAGAATGAGTCAACAGTAAACTTGTCAATATGTTCTCTGTAGTCAGGGCAGAGGGTAGCAAGGATTTTTTTCATCATCAAGAGATGATTTTATAAATGGGGTACAAGACAGAGATTTCTGAGGGTGGAGTACTTCACTGTTCTGTAAAGAAGTCAGCAGGTCTTTTATAACAATTCTCCCCTTTTCCTCTCAATCTTAAAAATAGTTAATATCATATAATGTCTTCAGTTGTATAGAAGCTATCCAATCACCTACAGAAGAGCAACAGTAGACACAGGCAGACAGAAAGGAAACAGAAACTGCTAACAAGTGCTATATTTACCTAAGTAAAGTACTAAGATTTTTAACTTCACAATAGAAAAAAAATAAGTTCCCATATACGTGATTTTCAGATAGAAGATTAGATTTACCAAGCCATTCACAACCAGTATATTAACCATAAGATAAATGGAAGAATTATCAATTATCTCCACTTACACATGTGGTACTGGCCACCAGGATCTCTCAATCCTAAACTGCTGAGCAGGGAACAACTGATTTCTGATCTTCTAGGTCTCTACCAGTTTGCTTATCTCTGCTCATGGCAGTTATCTATACCTTTGTGAGAAGATGCGTGCTCAGGCAACATCAGTATTTTTGGAACATAATTACTGTGTCCTGCCTGCGCCACCAACAATAAACACAACTGCACAAGCAATATTTTCCCTTGGAGAAACATGCGATACAATGAGATTTGACCTCATGAAAGAGACACTAGTATGACCATGACAAGCATTTCTGCATCATAAATTAAATGGTTTCTATCTTATGCAGTAAAGTAGGCCTCTGCATTTCATAAGACCTAGAAGGACAAGGACTAGAAAATCCCGTATGCCTCTCACTTAGAATAATGTTAACCCCATAATCATAAACAATGCACATTCATGGTATGCAGTCCATGTGAACGGGTAACAATAAATGACAAGAGTAGCAGTAACTCAGTAATTTGTAATGCCAGATGAAGTTGGCTTGCAATGTTCCAGTGGGTAAGTTTTCAGATTATTTCTGATTCTTTTAGTTAGTGTACTGGAGACTGGGTTTTGGGCAGTCTTTTTTTAAATTTTTTTTTTCCCCCGCTTCTTTTTCAATGATTACTTTAAAGGAGGATTCAGAATACCATCAGTTCATCATGGTCAAAAAATCCTTACTGTTTGGACTGCTTTGAAACAAAGAGAAAACTGCCAAATGGCTGTCAGATTTTTAATGTCTCATCATTTTCTACCTGTTGAACCCATATACTCAGAAAAACAAGCATGTCTTCCAAAACAAAATATTTGTGTGCAAACAGGCATACAGTCAGCTGGATTATCTGATGATTTCTGCAAACTGAGCAAGTTCATGCCATGGATACAAATTTAACAAAGACCATTAGACAAGAACAGCAAAACAGAACATTAAATCTGATCATCTGCTTTGGGTTTCTTGTTGCTGATATCTTACTGGTAAACACGCCATTTACTTTTGCTGTCAGAAGGTGTCCAGAAGGTGTTAAATGGATGGTTGCAAAATCAAAAAAGCTACCATGGTTTTGGCTGGCTGCAGAGAGAATCAGAAGAATGGTGGATAAACCAGACTGAAGTAGGGGTAGGAGCCTTCAGTGACACAGAGAGGAGGCAATCAAGCATGAAGTGGAGGAAGGCATCCTTTTCAAGTCTTTGTTTTACCACCTTCAGGATGATGTTTGTTCTCATAGCATTACCAGAAAGCTATTTGTGGAGTCATGTGAGCCAGAAATAAAGAGTTCTGCCTAGGGCTTGAGCAGAAAAGGGAGATCCATGTTCCTTACAATCATGACTTTTACTGCACCCTAAGAAAATACTAACTTTTTTAATGTATGAGGAAGGTCTTTCCCTCCACCTTATGATGTGATTGCTTATTGGTGAAAATAAACTAGAGCTAATCTTGTAACAAATATATGTGACCAAGGAAATCTGTGATTAATACCTCCAACCATCAGACAGACACAGAGGACAGGCTGAGAGGTTGGGTTAAGTGTTTTGCCACATTAGGTCATGGGAGAGGCCACGGCTTTGAAATCCTATGAAAAGTGACACTCTTGTGGTATGAATAATGCTCCTGGAAGACTGATTGTCCCAGGTAGACATCTCAGGCAATATCGAGCTGGACCCAACCATAAGACCCTCAGACCTTCATTTAATTCCTTGTTTATTAAAAATATGTTAGTTACAGTTAACTTTTCCTTCTTTGCTTCTTTCCAAGAAGTGTGCTAATTTTCCTGAGCACAAGGTGGCAGGATTCAGCTTTCACTTTAAAGCAAATGAGCCCTGAACAGTGCTAAAGCCCTTTCCATTATTCAGCAGTGCAAAATCAGCTATGTTCAAGTCGCTGAATAAATCTTCAAATAGGTGGAACACCGGAAATAACAAAAACGAGGCCAGGACACTCAGAGAGTGTCTTGTGTTTGGAGGAAATTCAAAAAAAGGGCTGTGTGGAAGATGATTTTTGTCATTGAGGGAAAACATGGGAACTCAGGGAAGAGAAGCAAGTACATGTCAGAATAGTTATTAGATGATAGAGATTTGAGTTTATATGTTTGCTCTGGGTCACGGTGCAGCCGTTTGTCTCTGACCACATTTCTAGTTTGAAGGCAAGAAAATCTTCATGTGAAAAATGTCACAGGAATCAGGATATTTCTCTGGAAAACAAAAGGTTTCTAATAACATCAGGAGTTCTCATAATCTGTGCCAGCTCTCCCTCTTGTAAGAGTGAAAAATCCCCAAACTGTAAGCAAACATAAGCATTTTATTTCTACAAAGTTTTGGTATGGCTAGTCTTTCTGTATGTACCCTTCTGAAAAGGAAAGGATACAGGATACCCTAGTACACAGAAAAATTATGTAGCCCTTACCTTTTGCCAAACTCTGTGGTATAATTTCTCATTCCCACACCTAAGTAACAGTACTCTCACAGGGAATCTTAAAGTTTCCAGTTCCTGCCACTTTTCCAGAAATCCTCATTTGCACCTTTTCAGGTATTTATTATAATTTCTATGCTATGATACAAACATACTTTTATGTACAGTGTATGAGTTACAGTTTCAGATTGATCAAACTCAATTTCAGGACGGTAAATAAAAAAAAATGCTTTGAGTAATTCATCATCTTCATATTTTGCTTTTAATATATCCATATGAATGTGCTCTCATACATTTATGGCAGTACGTAAAAAAGGGCAAAGAAGCATGTATTGCAAGGGAGCAGAATCTCTGAGGTTATTAATTTGCTCTCATCTACCTAAGGCAGTTGTGATGCTACTTTTCCTACTCTGGTGAGGCTCACATCACCTGCTCTGAGAAACCTCTGTTGCTCAAGATGCCGGTGTTCTCCAAGATGATCTATTTGTCATGCTTAACTCTCCCTTCCATATAAATTTTTTTGTAATATTGAACATGAATCTTCCTTGCTGTAAATCAAGTGCATTACTTTTTGTCCTATCCCATTGGCAAGGAAAAAAATATTATCTGTCCCTTTGCATACATAGCCTTTTATGTATTTTGGTAGTGTTGCACTTCTCTTCAGTCTTTCATGACAGTTCTTTCAATCTTGACTCAGAATTTCTATTTTCTAGCCCTCTGATCACACACTATAGCTTTGTCATATTTTCAAGTTTGCTTTCACAACATTGCCAGAAAGGTACCTGTCTCCAGCGCTTTAGTTGTGCCTTTCCTTTAAATAATGATTCATAGCAAGTATACGAGCAGTTCTTCTCTTACTTTCTTTATTTGTGAGTAAAAACATAGAAGAATGGTGTTATCTTTATAAATAAAACTTATCTATGTAGAAATAACGTCACAATTTATCATATCAATTCTTTCTACAACTATCCTTTTGTAAATCTAGAATTAAAAGACTCAAAGCACCTAGCAGTGCTTGTTGAAAGAGCTGATGTTTCCCCCAGTAGGCCAGCAATGGTAATTCTTGGTGGAGGATTCTCTGCTTTGCATTTTGGCAACTTTGGTGGCCCTAGTGTACTGCACTTCTGGTTTGTTACCCTCCCACATTCTGTCCCCAATCTATTTAGCAAAAATACTAAATAACAGAATTTGGTATTTTACCAACAAATTTTCACACCTGATCATTTTTGGCGTTGTCACACAGAAATCTATGTGGCTAAGTGCCAACCCTTCTAAGAAATGTTTACTGCACAAATCAGCAACATTCCTGAGAGAAATATCTTTGATTTGTAGAAAATCCAAACTGATGTTTAGCACAGCAGCTAATGTACCCTTCCCAGTGTGTGCTCTAGTGTCAATAAACATTTACCTGCAGCCTTACAAGTTCAAGGTCTTACCTACAGAACTTTACTCATCCAACGCTACTCAGTTATCTAACGAGCCAGTTTGATCCAACTGCATGGCTTTATCTGAAACTTTTCTTACAATTTATCAGTTTCCCAGAACCACAGAAGGTAGAGACATGGGATGAAGTAATAAAGTCCAGTATGTGGCCATTAGACAACTGAGAGATTATTGTCATAAAATCAGTAGGAGTATTACGATGAGTATTTATTGCCTTAAAGAGCTGATGTCTTGGTGTTCATCCAGGAACAAGACGGGGAATTAAGCATATTTTTCAAAGTTGTAAGCAGACTTGGCTGGAGAACAATAAGACAGGTTTTGCAGCAACTTCCCAAGTTTCAAAATTTTACTTCTGTCCTGCACTAGGGACTTTTCTCAAGGTTTTGGTGGTGTTGTGTTGGGTGGTTTGTGTTTTGTGTGGCTTGTCTATTTATTTATTTATTTTTCTGAAAATGGAATCATATTGCAGGTTATACTATTAATTTTCCATCTCTCCTTTTCTCTTAAATGCCTCCATTTCCTTTAAACTGAACTATTTTGCCTCCAGAAAATTGTTGCATGGAATTTTTATCTTAGTTGCTATTCTTCTATGGATATTTCTGTTTAGAGAAATAACTTATTTTAAATCTATTAGTGTACTTTTTCCCAATTTTGTTATACTTGTAGACAAAATGCCTTGTATTTGGTAATATTTTTTTGGTCTCTCCATGTTTTTATGCTACATCACGTGCCTTTGTTATTTCTTAGACTCTCTTGATCTTCCTTATGTTTTATTTAGAAGGGACAAAATGCTAAACTTGGTAAGAAGGAGATATATTCTGAGAAGAAGAAATATATCAATGTACCAAAATTAACAATTTACTTAAATTTGAAATAAATTTGGCTTAAATATGATAGAATGATTAGCAATATTTTCAGTTATGTCTTTTTATATAGTCTTCACTCATTGCCTTATAGGGAGGTCTGTATCAGCGTTTCAGAAAGGTATGGCTATGACTTTCTTAGTAGGATGCTCTATGAAAGCAAAATCAACCCTGCCTGTGGTTATGCCAGGCCTACAAATGCACCCAGTAAGAACTGGATGTTTCTGAAGCCTGGGCAAATGCAAAAAGAATGGAGTGTGCTTTCAATTAACAAGTGTAATGTCTAATTGATTTCTGAACACTTTCTAACAGTGTCTTTACTATTTGTTCTATACCTTTGTAACAAAAGAAGTCTGTAACTTTTATTTCTTTAATTCACCCTGATTTACTCATTTTAAAGTACTCGGCTCAGGTAAATAGATAAGAAGGGACTGTTACTATCTTTGGATATAATGGTACAGAGCTAAGTAAACAGCCTGCCAACACGAAGCAAGGACTGCCTGTCATTTACCAGGTACGGAAGGAACACTGTCTCAGAAACGGCAGGGGAAGAACATAAGTATTAGGCCCAATTTCCAAAATCAGCCTCCGCTGCTCTTTGCACCTGCAAGTACGTGATGCACGTATGTAAATCCAGCTTGCCTCAACCTCGGTGCATCCTGCCCGCCTTCCACTCCTCTAAAGCGGGCGCTGTATTAGTCCACAGGGCGGTCGGGGGTTAGTTAAAAGCCCACGCTAATTGCAGACCGTGGCCCCCCGCGGGATCCGGCGCAGGGGTGTC
>JANHFX010028367.1:0-28302 GCA_027560015.1 Chloroceryle amazona
GTTTCTCACGTCTCGGCGGCGGCGGAGCGGGAAGGCCGAGCTCGGAGCTGCAGCCTGGTTCCCGGCTTGGGCTCCCTCCCGAGGGAACAGCGAGGCTGGTGCGAGCAGGGACAGAGCCTGCGGCCTGGCCGCCCTGGCAGGAGGGCGGCTTAGGCACCAGGGGCTGCTTCTGACGAAGGAGAGGGGGCTGCGGGCACAGGGAGCCCCCGTCCCCTGAAACGGCGGCACCGCGGGAGGCTGAGCCGGGACCTCCCCGCTTCCTTCCCCCGGGCAGCAGAGCCGGACGCTGCCGGCCGGCCTTCCTGCAACAGCTCCCCGGGCCAGCCACCTCCTCCCCAGGGCTGCCACTACTGCGCCAAAGAAGAGCTGCTCCCGGGACCTGCCTCCGGCTCGGCTGTTACCGAGCAAACTCCAGCAGTTCAGTGAAATACCCCAGAAAAAGAGTTTCAGCAAAACTCAGGCGTCTGGGGTACTACATGTTCTTGGCTCTGGAACTGAGACCAATTGCTAGAAAGGGGAAGAAAAGACAAGAAAAGTCTAGGTCCTCCTTCCTGGCATCATCTGCTACCACTGGTCTGGTTCGCCACTCGGCTGATTCAGCCATGAGTAAAACACAGCCCTTCTGCGGGACCTGCAGGTGTCGGGCAGCCCGGCTGTGACTCATGGAAGCCCTTGGCCAATGGGCCACACGTGGACACTCAGCCAGGCTCGAGCAGACACAGAAAATGCCTGCTGCTTTGTGGGGGCTTCCCCTGTTACCCTACCGGCTCCCGCATCGATGTGATGGGCTCCCCTTCTGTCTCTTCCCCCTTGCACCCACCTTGGAAGCAAACATCAAGGAGAATTCCACCAGAACTGTTGTGATACTAAAGCCATTCAGCATTGGACTCCAGCCCAGACTGCTTCCCCAAGAGATTATCCCTGTGCAAAAGCAGTCTGTAGCAGCAACAAGTTTTCAAGCCCAAGCTGTAAAACACTGGGAGAAGCTTCCTCAGACCTCTTCTCCCTGATAAAGAGAGGGAGGAATATGACAGGAGGGTCTACATATTTTGGAAAGTGCCATTACTTCAATGCTTTAAAGTAATCAGCGTCGAAGTCTGATCAGTTGTAAAGCTGCTGTCTGTTAATCAGACACAAAGGACTGTTCACACCACTTAAGACCATCTCTCCACCACATAACATTTTTCAATTTGCTAGCTTGAGGATCAAAGTTCAGCAGGGTTGAAAAGTTCTCTTACTACTTACTGGCTAATATTGCTTCAAATTCCTTACCACACAACTTCCGAGCACATTTGTGCTGACAGAAATGCTGTGTGCTGGTTGAAAATGAGCTCGTTTGAACTTCCCAACACACTCCTTCGATTCAAAACATATTTATATATACACACCCCCCTTCTGGAGTAAACGGAAGCTGAAATATTGGACAATACAGATGCTAAGATACAAATCTAAAGCTTCTCTTTTTCCATTTGCAATTAATTTTTTCACAAATGCTTAATAAACCCAAAAGATGAAATAGTAATAAAAAAATAATAATCACTAGGACTGTCAAGATGAATGCAGCATGTGATACGAAGCTTCCCCATTACCTCTGAAATGTGGATGTAGCAACGTCTGCAACAGATGGGCCCCATCAGCACCGTCAGTCCCATCAAGCTTTCCAGGTTTGTTCTGGCTTCTGATATCATCTGTTCTATGAGAAAGACCTTCTGCTGGCAATCACTGTCAACAGCAGCTCCCTCCTGACCCTATTCTCATTAGCCAGACGTGAAGGAATTTCCATCACAGAAAGACAATCATTTTCAGAAATGTTTAAAAAAAATAAAGACAGATTGTATCTCAGCATTTCCTTATTCCCCATCTGCAGCCATTTTTTAAGCACTTTGTCCACAAGGAGCAGAAAAGAAGTGGTTGATGTGGCACATGGGTCGCTGTCAACAGCAGATCATTTTAATAGCTTATGGTAAGTTCACCTTGCTCCCCCCAGCTGTATCTGTTCTTTCCTGTCACTGTAGCTACAACAATAATCCTGATTTAAAACTTAATTAGTCATTCTAGAGTTTCTTAAAATTTCCACTCAAAGCATCTCATGCTGGCTGCCGTCAGTAATAGAAATGTGTAATTGAATTGCAATTATTGCATTGCTAATTTAACCAGCATTGTTTCAACAATAATGCAGTGGGATATTCAGATGCCTTTGCAAACACAGCAAACAGGACATTAATGAAAACAAGTCACCATTTCTTACTTGCATGTCTAAAGGTCCTTTGTAATGCCTTGTTGATTTAGTCAATGGTCATTGTGTTAAAATAGCAGATGTCAGTCAAATGCCTCAAAAGGAGCAAATTAAGGAAACAGTAAATAGCCAGAGCAGCTGAATTATGGTGAATCATTTCTGTGCCGTATCGTATGTGTTCAGACATTTGATGAAACAAAAAGATTACCACATATTCAGCACCTGGACAAAACAGGAAAAAAAGAAATTTAAACTACTCAAGTCTAAGACATTGGGTCCTATAAGGTGAGGGTCATGGTTTAACCCCCCCTGGCAACTTAGCACCACACAGCTGCTCACTCATTCCCCTGCCACCCCCCCGCCCCACAGGGGGATTGGGGCAGAATCAGAAGGGTAAAAGTGAGAAAGAAACTTGTGGGTTGAGATAAAAGCAGCTCAATAATTAAAAAATAAAAATTTTTAAAAGTGGGAAGAAAAGGGAAAAAGATATCAGAGGAGAAAATAAATGATGCACATGAAAAGAATTGCTCACCACCAACCAACCAGTGCCCAGCCATCCCCAAGGAGCACTCCCTTGCCAACCTTCCCTCCAGTTTTATTGCTGAGCATGACATCCTATGGTCTGGAATATCCCCCTGGCCAGCTGGGGTCAGCTGTCCCAGCTGCATCCCTTCAACCTCCTGGCTGTCAGGGGCAGAAGAGGCCTTGACACTCTGTAAGTGACACTCAGCAGTAACTCAGGCATCTGTTACCAACACCATTTTCAGCACAAATCCAAAACACAGCCCCGCAGTAGCTACTATAAAGAAAATTATCTCTGTCCCAGCCAAAGCAGTGCAGGAGTAAGGCTCTGCACCTATACACCTATCCTGAAACATCAGCCACCCTTGTGTCCCAACTCATACCTGGTGTTTTAGCAGGTGAGCTAAAACTAACGAGATATTTGAAACAGTCAAACAAACACAAAATTATTTTGTTATAGTTCTTAATTTCCTCTTCAGCCCTGCATATCACTTTTCTTTCACGCATATTCTAGGCTGACTTTACACAGGGTGTTCCATTTGCCAATGAGAGCAATATAAGTGTGTTACATCAAGTCTTTTGGAAGCAGTGGCGTGCATTGGGTTTCTTCTCTCTTAACAGGGCATCAAAACATTGTAAAGTGAGGTGAATGGAAGAACCTTTAATAGCTTCCTACTGCTGTGAGGCCACATAACCCAGCTGTGTACGTGCTGATGTGCCGACGAGTCAGTTATCTCAGGGAAATCTGAAGATCGTAGAAATAGGGTTTAAAAAGAATACTCAGGGAGTTGTGCTCTGTAGCTGTTGTCTTCAAGAGCAGCATGCTGCAGGGATCTTTAAAACTTCTTATATATAACAACAATGAAAATAATTTTACATGGGAAAGGTTTAGTTGCATTGCAATTGTACCTGTTTCGAGGACAAGAAACCAAAATTCAGGTATTTTATTATTTTGTATCATTTCAGAGACTTAAATTAGAAAATCTTGATTTGTGTGATCATACAAACATTTCATAGAAGCTTGTTTTTACAATGCAAATTTTTACAATTCTGGAAAAACTTGCTAATTTCATAAAAAATTACTCTTTTTTAGTTAAGGCAACACACCATTTTATATTGTCATTTCCCAAATTATCATGCAGCTCAATAGAATGTTGCACTACCCTCTTAGATCTTGCAACAGCACAGCTCCCCAGTTCAACTTACATAAACAGATTTTAAACTCCTTGTAAAATAGTGTAGATTTTACAGAAATTTAGTATCATAAAAAAATACTTCCCTCTGGAAATTAATGCAGAAATTTCCACACAAAATTCATGCTGGAATTTCAGTGAAGTCATATTAATTACTAGGGTTTTTTTTCTACACAAAAACTACACACCACCTTAAAAACAGCAGCCAGCCATCTTCTGGTGAGATTCAAGGAATGGTGGCACAGGACAGCTTTGTAGCTGTCTACAGGTGGAACTAACTATGGATGTTCCAGCTGCTGGACTCCCAAGACAAAGAAGCATAATGAAAAAGCTTAGCAGCTCTTCTCACTGTTCAGTTTCTATACTTTTTGTTTAGGCCCTGGCCATAGCCACAGTCTGCTGGAATTCAGTTAAGATTCCAGCTGTGTGATCACAGAATGAGTAACATATTTGCCAAACTAGTTATGGACTTTGTTTGGCTTTCCACCATAAGACCTGGGGGAAGACTATAGAAACAACATGGAGAACATAACATACAGCCTTACAACTTCACCTACCTGGATTGCTTCTGCTAGTGAGAAACCCATCCATGGATGAAACTATCACAGGGAGAACTGAAATAGGAGCAACTAGAAAGGAATTCTCCACATTGATCTCTTTTGAAACAGTCCTTTATCAACTGAGCTTGAAACAAAGTTAGTTTAGATCCATAGCACAGTATTAGGCCCATCTCCATGGTCCTCCTAGATCTAAAACAGTTGAAGTAAGGTTGGTGTGAAGTTACCAATGTTGTGAATGTGATAAGGAAAAGGACGATAGGGTGGACATCTGACTGTGAGAAGGACTCTAAACCAAAATCTTCTGGTTTTGCTTTGTAGATTCACCCATGTAATAAATAAATAAATACATAGACATGAGTGAATAGAATTCCTATTCTAGATGCCACTTTTATCATTTTATTGAGGACTGAACACTTGCAGAACAGCACATATGACTATTGTGGGAAAATTAAATAATAATTATTCAACTTAACACTTTTCAATCTTCCCTATAGTACAAGCTCTGTATTGTTTTAACCAAATCAGTTTCTTTAAACAGATGCAATCTTCCATGGACAGGGTAGGTAGGTGTGTAGAAAGTCACTGCAATTATCCAATATAAGGCATATCTTAATTCTTCTCCACTGCAGGCTATTTGGTTTCACAAACCACAATGTTTTAAGTCTCACCCCCAGTTCCTGTACTATCTCATAACAAAAATACCTCCCACTTTTTTCTTGTAAGTTTTAAAATATCTGTATCATCTATTTATTTTACACAGAGTCCTACAAATTTTTGTCTTTCAGCAAGAAGTACTTTTCAGTACTTTTCCTAAAAATGTAAATGATTTTGAAAAGATTGAAAATAACTTGAGTTGCATTACCCATATTTCAGTAAGTCATCATTTTAACTCCTCAGCAGGTATCAGCACAAAGGTATTTACAATGTCATATTAATTCAGTATTGTATTATGTAATTTGTTCTTAAATTTACAATAACCCCCCTACTATTAGATAATTATACCGGATAGAAGAGTTAATGAGAAAAATCAGGCTGTCTGTTTACTCCAGTTCTTCAGGATCACTTCAGCTGCATCTAGAGTGCTGTCTTTCTGCAAAACAAGGAGTATCACAATTATTGGAAGTACAGAGTTCTTGAAAAGAGAGTAGCAGTCATGATTATATCATCCCAAATCCATATTTGGCAGTTTCACTTGCATCCTGTAGTCAGTTAGGCAGTTTTTCAGTAAGTTACAGCTACAAATCTGGCCTACACAAAGAAGTCAATGCTGATTCTTCACAAATATTTATTAGGTATATTTAAAAGTTAATGTATTTTTTTTTTCCCTCAGCATTTGTACTATTAAATTTAATGAAAGCCATACTTCTTATATAAATGCCTGGCATTTATGCAGTGATGCACTTGGCAGCTTTATACTGGAAACATGCTAGCAGGTTCCTTATCTTTGTGTGTACAGTTGGGATTTTAAAGCTCCATGCAGTCAAGTTATGCTGTAAACTACTTACCCATATTTAGAGGGATTATGTTTAATCTATTCACTGGCCAGTTTTGTGGCTTGCCTACAACCTGGTGAGTCACACAAGTAGTCTTTAATTGATATGATCAGTGCTGTTCATCCTGGGCAAGCCATGTTTGCAAACAGCCTGGCTGTTACTGGCTCAGTTTATATCTTACAAGTCTTTATAGCTTATCAAAGGAACTAAGTAACACACAGAGAAACTCCCCTGTGTTACTGGTTCAAGCTAAGGCTCTGATCTCCATTAAGGAGTTCCCTCAATGCCGACTCCGTTACAGAAAAATGGGGAAACACCTTAGGGCTGCAGGCTCATCAAAGCTTCTGTACCCATCCCCGAAGTTTCGCAGTCTTTTCGAGAACAGATTAAACAGGAGGAAGAATATGTGAAAAGGAGATGCTCACAATGGCAGAAGTCAGCTAATTCACCAAGAAATCCAACACAAGAGCTTCCTGTATCTTAGTTTTCTTCTGTAACGGGGAGCTCATGTAAACCCCTATGTATTTGCAGGCACATGAGCTAAACTTGAAGGTGAACTCTGCAATTTTTCTGGTTGGCACATTGAAGGTCATGGGGTATACCACTGAGCTAGCCAATTATTCTCTGTACTGTGTTATAGGATTCACCTTAATTGACAGTGCACCTGTGTCATTTTTCACTGTCACCACTGGTCAAGAATCTTTTTTAGACTCGCTAGAGTAAGCTAAAAAAGGCCTACCCACCCAGCCACTCACTGCCAGCTGCCTTCTTAGCCATGCCCCCACATTTGTGGTTTAAAGTCCCTTGGCAAAGACAGCTGAAGCTACTCTGTGCTGAATTTTACACCAAGCTAACTTTCTCTTCCTAAAACCACCCAACTCATGAGATCCTAGGCAAACTGAAACAATCGGTCCCTGGCAGATTTCTGTACTGCACTGACTTTTAGGAAACTTCCCAGGACATAAATTTACCTTAATGAAACAAAACCGTATATATTTTTCAAACTGTCTTTTTGTCTCAGGACCACAGAATGCTGAAAGAGGAATTGCTGACAGCTTCTGAAACACAAACCACAAAAAAAAAAAAACATTATTTGTTTCTTTTTAAATATATATTAAAAAAGAAATCCATTTTAAGTGTGGTAATTTTACTATTCCACTTCTAGAACTCTCCCTCCCACCACGTGAGGGAAAAGACAAGGTTCAGTTTTGTATGCACTAGCTAGGCTTAACTAGATTCAAATTACTTTTCTTCAGCAAACTATTTCAAAGGCACTTTTGTACAACTAGCATTTAAGCATGCTGAAAGAAAAGTGCTGGGTTGGAACACAAACCTACAGGGTACATTGACAGCATATCTAGCAATATTTTTTCATTATGAGCAGTTACTATAAACACCAAATAATATTTTGAATGGAAAAGCTCTACCACATTGTTTAGTAAGTACAGTTGTATTGCTCTTGCTTTCAGTAGAAAAGCATTTCCAAAACTAGAGTGTGACTAAGACACCTTACCTTGGATGTTATCATCCATTTGACAAATTTATAATCATAAGGTTGTTTTTCATCTACAGCAGAGAGATCCACATCTAAAAAAACAATAGATTTGAAACAAACATATTGTAAGATTTCCTAAACTCCACTGGGAAGGCATTCATTAACAGTTAAGACTAAAGATGTATGCCTTTATTTTAAAGTATAATTGAAAAAAATTACACTATAACAAGTAAAATAGGCCAACAGATTGAGCCTTTCCATTCTGACCTGAGCATTTGCCTTCCATTCGAAGCAAATTCAGACATGCAGCTTGGAAGGAAGCCATGCTTTACTCATGCAGTACTCCAAGAAGCCCTCAAGTCTGGGCTACCAAGGGCTGGGGACTGTGCAGGGTACTGAAGAATGTATTTCTTGTATGGACAGTGATAATCACTGCAACTGCATTTTTCTTATCTGTGACACGTGGTAGCACTGCAAGGTCCACCTGCATTTAAACATTTCTGTGGGAATGACAAGTGCCTTTAGGACCAATTATGTGAAAAGTGTGGAACTAGAAAGTGTTCCCCTGTGGGAATTCTTCCTCCAAAGTTACCGTAGCCTGAATTTCCAAAAGGTTTTGTAAATTTTGGTAGCATTTTACAGTGTTTGCAAATCAGAATGCCTCAAAGAGCCTTCAGGGTATGACTGCAGATTAAGAAAAACAGACAAACCAGAAAGGGAACAGTACGAATAGTATGAACTCAGGATATTGTGCCAGGTGCTCGGCTCTCAAGCTTTTTCATAATCACAGACCTTTTGAAAATAGAAATGTTTTTCCACCTCTTTTATCCTCCCTAAAACCTTGCCAGAGCATTGCAAAACACAGACAGTAGTTAGGATCACAAACAATGGCTTTGCTGAAGCCCATAAAGATCTACCTCCCAGGCTAAGGTCAAGCAGTAAATTTCAGTCCCAGGTAGTACTTCCGACAACGTTACGCAAGCACAAAATGAGAATATAGTTTAAAACAAAAGCTGCATTTTCAGATTAATGATATTTGCTTTCTACACCCTTTTTAATAAACTTTATACTAACTTAATGTGGAAACATCAACAATCATAAAGTATCCTCCATCTGGAATGATAGGCTTTAGTCCAGCTTCTTGAAGTAGTCGAGCCATCCGATCACGCTTGCTTTCCAGCTCTCGAGACAGTGAGTAAAAATAGCAGTCTGGGTCATCCATGCGTTTATAGTCTATCCAAAATGCTTGTGCCAAAGCCTCCTGGAAACACAATTAATGTTCAAAGTACTGAGGGACACTCAGTGAACTCGCAGACACTTACATACTTCCTCCTGAAATCACATGGATTTTTAATGTGATTCTGGCCCTTATTAAGCAAATCAGCCTGTAGAAGTTACACAAGCTACATCCAAGGGTGTAATTTGTTTGTTACTTTGTGCTGTGGCAACACCCAAAGCACCCAGTCATTTGCTAGGTACTAATCATATACAGTAGTCACAGTCCTTCCTACAAGGGTATGAAGCTCCACTTAAATTACTGATAACAACGTGTCATAGAATACTAGAAATTACTAGACAGAGATAAGGCTCAGGAAAACAAGACCTTATTGGAACAACTTTTATTTCTGTTTGCTACAAAAATAACAGATTGTCATGTCTTAAGCAGGAAGAAGCAGTTTATAGGTAAAAGAAGGAAGAATCTGCAAGGCTGTGATTTTGTTTTTAATGTCTGGTGAGCTAATAATTTGTCTCCTCTTTTTGCACCCCGGAATATACATTTTGACAACTAAAAATTCACTGTTGCAATTATTGTTTTGCTACAGTGAGGCCTACAATTTTGCTACACAAGAAAATAACCTCCTCTGCCCCATCTCTACCTACCTGTAATGGAGTTGGGCACGTATACAGTGTATTTTGGTGAACAACTTGCAAATGCTTAATCAGGGTCTGGGGGCCAATAGACCAACCAAGCTAAGGGAAAGAAGTATGCATAGGTTATACTTACAGCAGCAGTGTTACTAAAAATTAACAAAGAATTAAAATCAAGTTTTAGATTTGAGACAAAAGTTTTACTTTCACTTATCTCTCAGAGTACTAAGCAAACTTTTAACTCTCTAACAAAGGTTAGAAATCAAACTGAGCATTTATTAGGAATGTTCTTGCTAATTGTTAGAATTTTTCCATCTCATAAGGTTGTGTGTCAAGGGTGGTTTGAACATAAACCAAAAGCTTACTCCTGAACCATGTGTGTTATGGTTCAGTTTGAACACAGATGACAAAAGAAAGAATTTAGTTGCCAAATGTTTTTGTTTACTTTCTGCTATGCATCGTATAGTCAAACAAAATATTACCATTAAATATTGTACAGAAACATAAGCCACTGCAAAACATACTATTACCATAATCTGAAAGTGTCACCACAAAACTGAATAGTTAAAATATTATAACAATCCATGTTTTCTCCAAGAATCTTGACTGGGTTTGAGCAAATCATGCTGTGTTTGGTTGTTTGGTGTTTTTTTTTTGTGTTGTTTTCTCACAAGAGCTTATTAATCAAGAGACATGAAGTGAATTAAAACATGAGTGTTCAAGATAATTGCTCCAATTGAACCAATTATGTTTCAGAGACAGAGATTTGCCAGACAGGTCATTAAAAAAAGATACTTTTTACTGTAATAAATGCATTCTGTCGTTTACATAAGTGAACTCTTTTATATTGATTCTTCTTACCTTCCAGCCAGTTACACTATATGTTTTTCCAGCACTTCCTATAGTTATTGTTCTTTCCCACATACCTGGCAAGGTAGCTGTGTATAAAATAAAATCAATTTGGTACAGGTGCACTCACATATTCCATGTAGTTAGCAGGACTGTACTGCCTCAGCTCTGAGCTATACGTTGATATATCATTGTGGCACGAGGCAAGCAATGAGAACATTTTGAATTAACAAATGAAAAGTGATACACAGGCCAATGTTTTTTGGCATGAAAAGAAGGTAAGGGATAATGAAAGAAGAAAAAGAGGCAGAAAATGAGAGGCACAGTTATCCACAGCCAAAATGCATAATTATTCATAAGAAAGATGTAATTTAAGAAATAACTATCCACTCATCTCAAGACAGCATTATTTCTGATTATGCCTGATAATAGCACCATATACAACAAACTCAGGCACTGCAAGCCACTCTATTAGAATTGTCCACTTCAATGTCACTGGCTGTCTCAGACATCAGGAAAAAAAAGCCCAATAATAATTACAAAGACTTCTAACCCAGAACCAATCATAAGAATCAGAAAACTAGCAGAGTGAGTAAATAAATTGTTTTCTTATACAATTTGAACAGGCCTGAGACTGACAATAGCAGCTAGCTGCAAAGGTTAAGGGACACAGGGAGGCCTATCTGTGTCTCTGTATTTGTATCTGGTAGGAGACCAATATCCTTTGTTTCTTTCCAAGAAGATGACAGAGCAAAGATCTCTTCCTTTAGTTTGCAAATATTTTTTTTTGGTACAATTCTTCAGGGGAGCTCTCTGTGTACTCTTTAACTTAATTAATTTTCAACAAAACCAGATAACTCGAGATACACTTAAGTCAGAGACACAAAGTCAGACAAGGTCATATCACTACTGCAGTTGCAACAGTCAGTAACATCTGGCTCCACCTCATTCGCACACTAGAACCCCTACCAAGGAATCTGTCCATTGTTAAATGCCCTCTGCAGGGAGACCAACAAACAAAGATTTTCCAAATAAACCCACTGAATTTCATATGGAAGCTTTGCAGCAGTTCCCTGCATCAGACATGGTATAAGTCTTTGCATTTAATAGAAAACAAGTATCGTATCTTTTTTTTGAGCTCAGCTGCCAAGAAGAGAAACAAAAGAGCAGGAAAGAAATTCTTATTCCTATCAGCCCACCCATATTCTCTCAACTGCTCTGTGACCTTGAAGACAAAAAGGCAGTTTGAACAGATGCATCTTCTAGCTAGCTAGGGCAAAAACATAGATCACTTCCTAAAGGCAACCAAACTACCACTTGCAGACTGCAAAAAGAATTGAATTTCAAAGCTAATGCCCTCTTGTGAGACTGTTTTGCCACATAGACATCGGAATTCAACCTTGGAGATGGAATGTAACAGCATTTCAAATAACAGCAGCAGCAAAAGTTCACAGGTGAAGAAGCAGCTCCATTTCTTTTACCAGCAGGAAGTTCTAAACAGAGATGGAAATTCCTTTGTGCCATATGGCAGCATCATTATATGACCCCATAACCGAGTCCGACTGCCGTTTAAAAACTAACAAAGTACAAACTAACACATACAATAAACCTGTTACCTGGAGTTACCTGGGATGGCATTCAGCTTGTTGAGGGCTTGTTCAGAATCCTCAGTTATGAGATGCAATCTCTAAATCTGCCCTTAGAACCCTAACCGTTACTTAAAGGAGGTCCCTGGTTTTACAGAGGTCAACTAATGATGAGAAGGATGAAGTGTGTTCTACACGATAGAAAACTGCTTCAGTGACAGCACAAAGACTGTACTAATGTTATGATCTGTGACTAGCAGCCCCTGTTAATTCGTATTAAGGAACCACCATCAGATTCTGTAAATTGAGGCAACATTCATTCTGCATCTCTCCCAAAACACGTGCCACTGCATTTGATGGAATATGTCGAGGTTAATATGGAAACACAAGAGTCTTTAAATACTGAAAAACACAGTCTTTTTTTTTTTTTTTCCTTGCATCATCTTTTGTAGACTTACAAAACAAACCAAATCTAAGAAACTTAATATGAGCAATAAGGTTTTTTTTACTGAAATAATATCACTGTTTACAGTGTTTCCCTGAAGGTTTTATAATCATTTTAACACTAAAGTTAAAGATGGTATCATGGGATCTGTTAGAGAATAGGTACCTAAACCTGACTAACTCTCCAGGCTTTAACTTGCATCATCATTACACAGAATTTTACATTTTATGCTGAACTGAATGCCTTTTAAGGGGAAATGTTGTGGTCTGAAGCATTAAAATGACAATACTGACACTAAAGACCAATAGAGTTATTGCATCTCAAGAATTCACCACCTGCCCACTAAGACTGACAACACAAGTGTTTAGACCCGCTGCCATCGAAGAGGAAAATGGATTTCCTTTCACCACCCACAGAGATTTGGGTTCTGAGGACAGCTATTTGCATGAACCACCTACTAAGCCCATGAAGAAAGCCTTAATTTAACTCATTTAACTTTGCAATTGTGATACGATAAGCCACACACAATCAGTTACTGGGATAACTTATTAGGATAAACTGACTCAGATTATTATCACAGTACCATACCCAAAATGTTCCCCTCCTTCCATGTTGGAAGGTCTTCAAGAAGGTATCACTACCAAGGCACCAAAACAGCCATGAAATCAGGCTGCTTTCAAAACAGACTCCTAGCCTGTGCATGGCAAATACAATCCACATACTGCAGCTGTATGAGCAGCAACCAGGTAGCTAAGTTGTACTGCAATGTAATATAGATAGAATTTCCTCCTCATTATTTGTAAGATTCAGTTTTTACAATGATGTACCCCCACTAATAAAGTTTCTTTTATTGCCAGTCTGCATATATGGAATTGAAGGAAAGCATACAAGCAATTCAGCAGTCAGCCAGTGGTAAAGCCAGGAAAAAAGCTACACTTTTTCAGCAAAGCACAATCCAATCCATGAACAGAAGTTACACTTGTCATTGTCAATAAATAACTGATTTACAAGCATCAGCCCCACTGGTTTCTATGGAGTCACTTAAGAGCTTCTGGAAATTTTATTTGGAAATTTTTCTTTAAATTATTTTTCAGAAAAGGGAAGGTGATCTCTTCATTGGAGTCTAAAACATTGTGAAATAGCCAAAAGCTTGAAGTTTGAGCTGCTTCCAGAAACCATTATTCCAGAAGCACATTTACAACATCATTCCACAACCACTTCTAAGATGATACAAAAAAATCAGTACCTATTTTAATGTGTTTATTTCCTTTATACACCAGCCATTCATACACCTCATCACTGATGCACAGGGTATCATGTTTAATACAGAGATCAGCTATCACTTGGAGCTCTTCTCTGGTAAACACCTGGGATACAAGAAAGTAAGGGCCAAGAATTAATCACAGCATTAAAGGCAGGCTCTGAAATGACAGCAGTGTTAAAGCAGGAGTCTTACCTTGCCCATAGGGTTGTGGGGGGTATTCAGAATAATTGCTTTTGTTTTGGAATTGAATTTATTTGCAAGTTCAGCAGGATCTAAGACCCAGTCAGCACTAGATGCAGATTTTCCATCATTTTTCTAAAAAAAAAGCCAAACAAACAAAAACTAACCAACCAACAAAAAAACCCCAACCAAAAACCCCAATACCTGTATGCATTACTTCAATGCAACATACTACAGCCTAAACAGAGATACCCAGATAATCACCCTTATCACCCTCCAACATTTTGATAACCAATCCAATGTCCAATCAGCTCTCCTGGGAGAAGGCACTTCCAGGCACAGGCAGGGAGGCTAAGAGCAAGGTAAATTCCTATGACAGTGGCTGTCCCCGCTGGCCACTGAGTGTCTGAAAGCCTCCCCAGGAAATGGTTTCCAGGATCTGGTTACACACATGCTGATTATAACCATGTGTAATGCAGGAAGCCCAGTCACAAGACAGGGGAGTTTGTGGCCTTCCCATGCACTAGAACAAGTGCACACATGCTTGGAAATGGAAAGACTGATCACCACAGGAGAGATGCAAGGTCTCTTCCTCCTGGTCCAGATGAAAATAGCCAAGCAGTTAAAAAACTGCACCACTGAGGCTCTAAAGTTGCTGTGGTATCACACAAGGACAACAGAAGTTTGGGCCAGTTGAGCACAGCTGCACCACACGTTACGGGGAGAGGGCTAGACCAAAACCAATGATGTGAAACAGAAAACTGACAGGAGGAACCCTGTCATTCAAAATGTCCCCAGAAGGAGTGCACCCAGAGGAATAGTTTCAGCTACTCCCAGTGCAGTCCTGAAGGTTTTGTCGCTCTACGTTTTTCTGATTTCATGGAGTTCACCCAAAAATACTCCTAACAAGCCCCTCAGACCTCCCCAAGCAAAGCTGTCAGTCGCCCAAGGCAATGGTAACAGGATCAAGGCTTTGCATCCAGAACAATCCTTGCAAGCTGCCAGCATAACACCAGCAGTACCAGTTTGAAAATTAACCCATACCAAAATTATTCCTTTTTTCCAATAAAGGAAACAATAATTCTCATATGTATAGCAAATAGGTCTACTGCACGACTGCTCCTTATTTAGTGTGCTGATTTTGGAAAAGAAATTATATTCTGTCATTGTTGGAGGTGCTGAAGATATCAGAAACCAAATCCTTTACAAACCAGCAAACAGAGAAATCGCACTGGTGTGTGATCCTCCTTTCCTTATTTGCACAGAAAACATCCTCTTATGACATCCAAAAAAGGAATTTTCATCAGCTTTCAGAATACACAAATTAAAATAAATAAGAAACATTGTCCACCTTCTCCAGCCCTAATAAAATATCTATCTGCTTCGGACTATCATTGTCTCAGACTCACACTATGGCAATCTGTCTCATTTTTATATAACTGGATATTATGAAAAACTATACAGAAAAGCATTGTCTAGAAGGTGTTCATCAAATTGTATTGAGCGTGGATGAGAAACTTTATATGATAATTAATTTAAAAGCTACTCACATATCTCAGTGGGATAAAAACAGGCTTTGCCCCTGCCATCTTTACCATTGGTTCATAGCAGTCATAAAACGGCTCTATGATTATTACCTGAAATGACAATCAGCAGTATCAGAACTTGCCATGCACAATATCATCACATTCCAGATTTACATTACTGGTAGAACACGCTGATGTCTCTGGCTCTCCGTCCTGATCTAACATTGCAGAACATTCCTCCTTTTAGAGCAGTAACAATGGCCTCAGCACCGCTCCTTTTTGACAACACACACAGGCTGTTCTTCTGCAGTTACACATTACAACTATTCAGATGCAGTATTTGGTGCAAGCCTAATGGTGCGAGGAAAAGATGGGAGATAGCAAAAGCAAACTGCGGAACCACAAAGCACAGCTGCCCTAATTTTGTCTATGAAATTCCAGGATTTATAAGTATCTAGAAATCTCAGAAGAATGGTTTAAGTCCTCAAATTTTATCAGAAGAAATTTTGCAGGTAGAAAAAGAGGACAAATTGAATGACAATTGAAAAAGGGGTAGATAATAGGAAAGCAAAAAAATACCCAAACCGCCCAAGGATAATAGCAGAGAATTATTAGAAAAAAAGAAGTGACTATCAGAGCAACAGAAAAGGAGGAAAAGATACAGATGACAGTACATTATACAAACAAAACCAACACTGTAAGCAAAATGCATGGCAACACAACATTCTTGTTCACTACAGATACAAATAAATATGTTCCCAAAAGGACTTTTAATATCATTGTCAAAAAGGCAGATGTCAGTAGTGAAGGGATGAATCATCACAGCTAGTACAGTAAACCAACAATCCTTTAAAGAAAGGGTTTTTCTGATACCTATGCAAGGTCCAAAACAGACCTTGATACACAACGGTTATTCAGACGCTAACAAGACTTTGCACCACCCTTAGTTTTCTGTTGCAGGTGACATCCCCCAGGTTTGCTCTAATAAATCAGTGTGTATTGTGTCACCTAACAGTAATAGTGATAAACTGCTACCAGTACCACAAATAGGAAAGGGGGTTTTAAGCTGGTGAATAACTGGAAAACATCCAAAGGATAGTCTCCTGATCACAGCTTCTGAAACTAAGTCAGGTGTGCAACTGTAACGAATCAAATCAATGGAGATCAGAAAGAAGCCCCAACATCAACGTGTATTTAAAAGTGGACAAATCAAACTCAGGAAACTTCTCATTTCAGTGAGTAGATGTGAATATTTAAAATAAAAGCTTACTTCGTCTCCCTCTTGAATCAATGCCTGTATCGTACTGAAGAGAGATCCATAAGCTCCCACAGTCACCAGGATATCTGTGAGAGGATCGATCTTCCTCCCACAGACCCTCTCATACACTTGAGACAAGGCTTTCACCAGCGATGGATGTCCCTGTTCAAAACAAGCAAATGCAACTGATGGCTGTGTTCCTGACAATGTACAAAGCTTATGCTTGTTTGTTTTTTTTTTTCCACGTCTATCAAAATAATACATTTTGAAACAGAAAAATACAAGATAAGCCCCCAGCATTAAAGGCTGTTAACAGCATGGCTTAAAGTTTTTGCACACTAGGGAAGAAAAGCAATTTCAATTTATTTGTATCTACTAGGAAATGCTTTTTTTTGTTTATCTGATGCTTTTTAACTTCTGTCTTATTATCACATCCCAGCATAGCTCCAGGCAGCCTATAGAAGAGCTAGAGCAAGAGACAGGAGGAGGGAAGGGAATACTCTGACACCAACTCATCCTCACATTCTTTAGAGTCTCTTTCCCAAGTGCCTGCATTTCCACCTCAAGCTCCTTTTGTTTCCTTTATCTTTCAACTAAAAACTGTTCGGTGCAAGGGGAATCTTTTTATTTTGCTTATATGCTGCTGATAAACAGCACTTGTGATTAGAATGATAACTCTTATGGTCATATCCCAAACCTCAGAGCACCATTCACCACTGTGTCCCCCACAGGAACACAGCAGTTAACATACTCTTCTCAAATGTGCAAACTACAAGAAAACAAACATGCAACAAAGATCATAGACAATATAGAAATAAGAAGGCACAATTCTGTTTGCTCAAGAAGACTACAGGTTTCCTGCTGTGAAAATCTGTTTGTTTGATTGTTTTTTTCTTTTGGATACTTGGTAGAAAGAGAAAACAGCACCTTGAGAAAACACAACTCTGTCACAAAAATCCCTCTCTAAAATATTGAACACTCTACATGCAAGGAATAAAATCGTGAACCCATCTGTAAACAAAAACATTACCATAAATTAAAGCTTCCAAGTCATTGTTGATTCAAACGACAGCCATTTCTTGCCATGAGTGTGTCAGCTGCACAGGAATGCTGCACCACCCGAGTCACACTAGGCCACTCTACGGGCCATAGCCCTACAGTCAGAGAGGCCCACGTGCCGTGCCACAGAGAGCTGAGACAATGTCTCCATTATCAGATGGATGCGCCTCGTTCCTGCTCATCCCTCCAATATTTGCTACCACAAACACTGGGGCTCAAAACCCTGGACGTGCAGAAGTTTGGAGAGGAAGCGCAAAGGCTGAAGATGGGAATATTGATTAAAAAAATTCCTCTTTAATTGCTACCTACAATATCATAGATCTGCAAACACTCCTAATTATCGTGGAACTTATCAAACTATTTAGAAATAAAGAATAAAGTGACTAAAGTAAATATTGAATAATTCTATGCATTAGAAAATTATATTTATGCTTGATTTGCAAATTTTTTTAAGAGAATTGGTCTGTGAATATTTGTCAGAAGCCCATTCTCTCTGCAACCCTCCCCTTGTGCCAAGGCTCCTCTAAAACCTTGTCCACCTGATAAGCAATTTTTCAGGTACCTTATTGTGGAAGTTGAACATACCAACGCTTAGCCCAGAAGTTCACTAAATCCCAGCCATCTTTTGTGTGTGTCTAACACAGAATAATTGGTTTGTACTTTCAAGTTTGTAGAGATTTTTAAATATATCATAGAATCACAGAATGGTTTGGGTTGGAAGGGACCTTTAGAAATCATCTAGTCCAATACCCCCGCAGTAAGCAGGGAGATCTTTATTAGATCAGGTTGCTCAGAGCCCCATCAAGCCTGATCTTGAATGTCTCCAGGGATGGAGCCTCCACCGCTTCCCTGGGCAGCTTATCTCTATGTTGTACTTGCAGAAATTCTTTGCACAGAGCTAAAGGTGATTACACAAAATGACCCAAAGAGGGTAGAATGAGACTACAGACACTGGGAATATTTATTTTTCCTGTATTATTTTGTTCTTGCCAAGCCTAATAGGCCTTAATGGCCCTGACCAGCCTCACCTAGGACATCTACCCAGAGCTGTGCCCCTGGGCCAGGGGCTCCATTTAAGTGCTGTGCAGAAGGGTTGATGGTCTGCAATTCATTTACAGCCATGCCTGTACCTGGCCACAGACCCCGTTGAACTTGGCTCCTACCTGTAGATTTGATTTTGTGGCTTGACCTTAGCCCTGCCATGTCACCCTGGACCTGCCCAGTGATGGCTAACCATGGTTAGCACTGCCAGGCCTGACCTCTGGATTGACTCCCTGGTTTGACATCAGGCCCACCACACCACCACAAGCTTGACTGGTGATCTGGGATGACCTCAGCCACTATCTCTGGGCCTGCCTTGCTCAGGTACTGTGGGATTGGGCCCTGGCTGGTGAGGCCTCCACCCTGCTTGCTGTGATAGTTTGTCCTTTAGGGAGCTGCTGGCCACTGGTGCTCCCTGCCAGTTCCAATGCACACAGGTACTCAGAGAACAAGAGTTATGTTGGAATACATACTCAATGACACCACAACTACCAACACAATTGCTGGCCTACCGGTCTATACAACGTTTTTCTATCACTGTTGTGTAACGTGGTCAGGTAGAATACTAGACAAACTCCTTTGGCTTTTGAAGCAATCCTGACACATGAGTCTCAGTTGGGTGATAGGGTTTATCTTTACCACCAAATAAAAGATGGACAAACCAAACAAGGAAGTGGTCATACTAAGAGAGTCCACTTGAATATCCTGCCTTGGATAATGATAATGGCCACACACACCCAGCTCAGGACATAAACTCTGCAAACCAACTTACCAAATTGGTAGCAACTATCTTCCAGGGGCAAAACTTTTCTTTTTTAATCACTTGCTAATCTCCAATGAAATCTACCACACGTTATGGGTGAACCTTCTCTTGATCCTACAGGTACTGACTCAAGTGATATCAAGTATTTCTCTCTCATTCTATTATCCTATCCGATTCATGTTTACATCAACCAAAAGTGGAGGTAAATATTTAATTTACACACTTTAAACTGGGAATTGCCTCTTCAAAGATGATCTATCCCAGGTATGCTCTACCATTTTGCTCTTGCTGAAAGATTCTGCCTTGAAGAAGGCTACACAGAGGATGTTCATTAATAACAGATAAGGCTACTAGATCAAACTAATTTGGAACATAATGGTATGACCTATAAACAAAACCAATTTAAAGCAAAGTCAGTTTTTTTCCCCTGGAGCATGTTCTCTCTTGAACTTAGGTCCCCATGTTCCACAGTACTTACAAAGCCTCGTGTGTACTGGTTCAGTCTGTCAACTGCTGCTGCCTTTGCCAGCTCTTCTTTAACATAGCCAGGAGGGGATATATCAGGGAGGCCTTGACCAAGATTAACAATGGAGGGATCTGCTGCCACCTTTGTAAATTCAACCCTAAAAGGAAAAAAAAATATCTTAAAGTTAACATAGCAGCTAAAATTATCTCTTCCTTCGTTAGCATTAGAAGTCCAAAAGAAAAAAAAAAAGAAATAATATGTATTTCACTTTGCTAAATTCACAGCAGTGAAACCAGCTTTGAGTGCTCGCATGGAGATGGGAGGGCTGGGACAGTGGTGAGTAACTGCAGGAGCCAGAGGGAACCCAATAAAAGGTTGAATTTCTGCATCCACAGAATAACTTTCCTGCCAGCAGAGCTGTGCTCAGATGTGCACATGCACAAGCACACAGTAACTCTGGATGTGAGCAGAAAAGGAATGCTACCCTCTTTGCAAAATGGAGGAGACCTACTTAAAAGAGGCACATTCAATGGTTTAACAGCTAAATTCTGTGAAGTCAAGGTGTCATTTAAACTATACAGTCAACTTGGAGTACTATAATTTTATTTTTTTTTTTATTTTAGGCAACAGGCTGGTTTAGTCTGTAAACAGACTGTCTTAACTGTTCCTAGTAGCCTGCCAGATACACACATCAGGATCCTTGAACATTTTTTTCCCCTTCCTTCACATTGCATTTTACCCTTTCCTCCCTACCTAAATGATAAGAAGATTAAGAAAAATCAAAACCACACCAAACAAAGGAAAAATATCCACATAGCATCACAGTTCTTTCAAAAATAACTACAAATTGCTAAAAATTAGTTTGAGGCTATGTGACCAAAACACCTTGTGGCTATATATACACATACATACATACAACTAATTTAAGCCCAAAATAGTGTTTTCACCACCTAACAAAACACCACATTTAGCAGTGATGCCAATATTGCTTTAAGAACAATTTAATAGATAGAAAAAAATGTATTAAAAATAATGAGCTAAATTATAAAGACAAGCATAATGGCTTTAAAAAGAAATCTGAGTCGTTTGGTAAACAGAAATCAAGTGTAATTTAAAAACATAACTCAACAAAATTAACATTTGAATTTGAAAGTCAGCTATACTACCATACCCAAGAGTTATACTTGTGTTACATAGTTTACTAGATGAACAGAAGCCCAATCCTAATATTTAAAGCTCAAGAATAAGAATTAATTCACATCTCTAATAGATTTTAGTTCACTGCTTCTACGCAGGTGCCAAACATATCTCAGCAGAAATAGCAAGTGCTGTGTACCTTCTTATGGGCAATAATTATCAATTTGGGAAGAAAATCTATCAGCCAAAGACATTTTCTGAAGTTTGCAGATATTTTCCTTTGACTTACCACACATTGCTATCAAGGCCTTCAATTCGTCTTGTATTTTTGTGTCTGAAGGCCATTGTCTGCAAGACCAAAAATATAAACAGAAGGCTTTTGTTAAGAAGGACAAAACACTATATTGTTGAATTCTGCATGACAAACCCTCCTTCATGCTTGCTCAAATATACCATTGCCAGCTGAATTCAGTAGTCACACAAAATCACAGACACGTTCTTTCATTAAAGCTTCTGCAATAGCTCGAATTCGCACTAAAAAGCAAATACACAAAAATGTCCTAAGTTCTCATTCATCATCATCATCTAAAGCCACCGAAATTTCAGCAAAGATGAAGCAGGGACATAATTTAGCTCAATAGTTTTAAAAGGGGACCTAAAAAAAGAGATAAAAATAGGTGCATATATTCTTTTTCTTTTCTAGGATACATTAACAACTTAAAGACTGTGTTATTTCTAGCCCAGTTCCCACTCAAGCCAGTTTGGAAAGCCTGCATTTTCAATGTAATTTTATTTGTTAAATTGATGGGCAAGAAGAAAACAGCACAGACATTTCCTATTTTCATTCAGGCTTTTGAAACCTTAAAGTATTTACCTACAGCACAGCAAAACCACATTAGAACGTATTTTTGCTGTATATTCAGACCTTCAATTAAGGTCTTGGAAAATTGCTGTAGAATAGGTTTTCAGTGACTACTCTCTATAAAAGCAGAGGAAAAACTTATTGATAGTTGGGGCATTTTTGAGCTAAAAAGAGAAAAGTTGGGGGGAGGGTGGAACAGATTTACTTCTACGTGCAAACAAAAAAAGTGCAAGCCCATTTTTGTAAACCAGATAGATATGGGAAAAAATTACACAGGAATTACATAGTCCCTCCATACCCTAGGCACTCTTGTTTCTTTAAGTCAGACTACTGATTTTAGTGACTTTTACCACTTCTAGCTATTATTATTGTCCAAATATTTCAAAAACCATACTCTAGCGACCATACTCTAAGAAAAAAATGTCTGTGTTACCATTACACTTCAAGTTTCAACTTTGAATCAATGAGAATGACACATAGTAGAAATATTACACAGGCACATGTTTGCACTCAAGCTGTTTACAGTAATGGAGCTGCCATATACATAATTATTTAAAGAATGGGAAGCTACAAAATTAAACAGATACTTCTCTGCTCATATGTCTTCACTACACATCTGATTCTGACCTCATCTAGGAGACACAAATAGCAGAGGAATCAAGCACAGGACACCTTTTATCTGTCCTCAGGAAGAAAACCATTAACATAACTAGACAGGTAAAGCTGGACTTCTTGACACAGAACAAGAGAGAGTTAGGAAGGAGCTCTGGCTAGGTAATTTGTACCACATCTATTTAAAAACACAGGCATGGTTTAGAAGATTAATCAGAGTTTACATTACAATATGTGTCTTGGTAAATATGATTAGTGTTTGGCTGTGCTATATAAATACAAATAACACAAGTACTACTCAGACTGAGCCCCCCACAGACGTTTTTTCACACGCTAGATGACTACTCATACTACAAGAAGTAAGCCTCACCTTGAATCTTTCCAGTTACTAATGAGAATTCTGTATGTTGCCATGAGTAAATTTGTTCCACTGATGAGCTCTTCTTGAATTTATTTCAATTTGCTAAAAGCTAAAGGTTTATCAACTGCAGGACTTTTATAATTAACTATAATGTAAATCCTAACTCTGTTAAGTAACCTTCTCTAGCTAAAAATGCATTCACAAGTAAAATAAGACTTCACCTCACAGATGTCATAGTATTTTAAGTGTAAATATTTAATGATTCAAGCCTCCCTATTTATTTTTTCTTGTGCCTTGAAACTGGCTTTAAATTAGTTTCCAGGTTTTCACAGATTCAGCTTACGGTGAGGTTCAGGTCCACCTTATTACTTTGAGAAAGCCAACCAATTAACTGACATTTTAAAATGGTACCTTAAGTAGCCTTCCTTCTTCCAGAAGGTCATAAGAATTCCTAACATTCTTTTTTCTTTTAGACCAGTTATGTAACTCAATAATCTTCAAGGCATTTCTAGGTGCAGGTCTAGGATTCCCATGAGTTTAAGCAGGAGATGTATAGCCTCATCAAGCTCTCACTCTGACCTCCTGCTTTCCCTAAGGCTTTCATTCAGGGAAAGCACCTGATAGAGTCAGGTGCTGCTCGTATTTATCTCTTCTAATAAAGAAACCTGTGCTTAAATTGAATGGCAATATGTTTAATAATGATAGAAGCAAATACTTTTACATGGTGCATAATTAAATTGTAGAATTCAATGTCAAAAGCTACAACTGAAACCAAGATTTTAAGAAAATTAAAAGAAACAAAAAACCCACAAAGAAACAGAATGCAAACAACAAAGAATAAGGATTAAATTTCAGCAAATTTTGTGAGACTATCTAGCTCCATTAAATAGAATACAAATACTTAGAGAATACGAAAAACTCACTCAGGCAAAAGCTTAAAGTGGCTTATATGCTAAAAGAAACTTCTCCTGTGGGCAAAATATGCTACAGCTGCCCAGTATCATGGTTTGAATATCTGTTTTGAAGGATCTGACACATGTCTTGGTTGACCCAAGTTGCTGGCCAGATAAACTCCTGTTCTGACCTGGGAACACAATTTACATTCCAGTGCTTTATATGCAACACAGTGTGACCTGCACCTACCTAGCTAGCACTTTGCAAAACTCCCTTTTCTCTCAACAAAACTGGAAGACTTAAAATGAAGTTACACAATCTTAAAAGCAGTTAAACTGGGATACTGAGAAGGTTCTGTGTAAAATTAAGTTTGAGATACTTATATAGCCTTGCAGCATCAAGCAGCAACATTATGTTCATTTCATTAAAGGAAAAAACTGAGACACAAAGAAATTAGTTCTCTTACCAAAAGTCTGTGGGATTGAACCAGTCTCCTGTAGCTCAAGCTCTAGTGCCCTAACAACTCGGCAATCCTTCTGGCCTGATAAGTGCTAGATGTGACTTTAAAGACTGAAAAGGATACACAAAGCAATAATCACCAAATTCTGTTATGCTAGTGTGGTTAAATATTTGACTGATTCAAATATCATGTTCTGTTCTTGATACTAAATGTTTGGATCAATGCAAGAATACAGGAAACACAGCTAATGCGCTTCTATCACCAACACTGCAGAAGTAGCGTGTCCCTAAAATACTGCATGAAATAATTTTATCTATGAAGCTGCAGGAATACTTACTGCAGGGGCTGAAAGTCTGAAGGATCTGGAAAGCAAATCTGTTCGTAGTCGGCACGTTCTAGCGCCAAGGCAACAAAAGCTTCGTGAAGCAAAGAACATGCCTGCTTAATAAATAAGTGACCTGAAAAAAAAACTTACAGGTTTCAGGAATGAGTTTCTACACATCACTAGACAGTTTTAAAAAATAAGATCTCCTTCTCTTCCCTTCAGTGATTTTGTTTCATTGAAGTAAGTTCTAGTAAATTATTACCTTATCCTATTTGTAAGCAAAGGGGATGAAACTTTGTAACTTCCAGGGCTGCAAAATGTTTCTGAATGTTACCTAGAAGGAAGGTTTCCTCTATTTGACAGTACTCATCTGCTTCTCCTCGAATGGCAGTTAACACTAAATGCAATTCAAGGTTTACAGTCTCTGTTAGAATTGTTGTGAAAATGTATTTCTGTAATAAAAATTGCTGTTACAATTGCCAATGTAATCAGAACAGAAAAAGGGCCCAATGTTTAAAAAGTCACACACATTAAAACCAGTGCCTGTTTGCAAGTATTTGAAATCAGGTATTCTGAAAATCAGCTAATTAAGATCCCCTGTCCCCCTGGATAGGCAGGCCTACACATTTTATACAACCATACTAAGTTTTGCCACGGTGACTTGGCAAACATCAAATATCTAGCACAGCAGAGAACAGACAGCTAGAAAGAACGGTCTGTGTGGAGCAACAGCTCGTTCACTGGCTAGAGAAAATGTGCCCTGTTAATCAATAAAAACAAATAAATAAAAGATGCTACTTCAGGCAACTACTGCCAGAATATATTTTTAAACGTGTATATTGGATGATATTGTCAAAATGACTGGAATGTGTAAAGGAAAAACATGTAACTCACAGACCTACATCACATAGTAGCCACAGCAATATAATTATTAACTTTGTTTTCCATAGTTTACTCATTAAAGAATGGGTAATCTCTGCTTCCCCCCAGACTTTGCTACCTGAGCAGGTGAAGAAAAAACAAAACAAAAGAAACAAACACACACACACACCCCAACAAAACAAACAAACAAAGAACACACACCCCACACACACCAAAAAAGACCAAAATAATCAAACAAAAAAACAACAAAAAGCCAAACTGAACCAAACAAAACCAAACAAACAATAACCCAAAACCAACCAAACCAAATATACCACTATGTGCATTGGAAACAAAGGAATGCCACTGCCTGTTAAAACAGTACCATGCAAGCCTTGAAGATAGAAAAGGTAATTCAGAATGAAAGTAAAATACTTTTTTTCTCCCATTGAGAGGAACAGATTTAATCCAACAAGAAAGTGTTCTTTACACTTGAAAAGTAAAGTAATAGAAAAGGTCAATCAATAGTTCCTTTTAAGGATGTCTCCTTAAATAAGTGTTCAAAATGTGTTGATTTTACCTTTCTCTTATTCCAATGCTACAAACTCAGTTTTGAAATCAGGGTGTCTCACACAGTACTGAGTTGTAGCTGACTCAGACCCTCAATAATACCCACACAATCCCACTGCATTTAGCAATCTGCAAATAGATAATTTATTGACACTTTACAAAAAGAAATGCTGGCAATTTCCTCAACTCTGCTGGCCTGAGGACTACCCAAAGTAACCAGCCGTGACATTTTTGACACTAGTCAGCAGATACTCTGAAAGACTCAAAAGAAAGATATCTGTTTAAAAAGACCTGTAAATATACTTTTAAGTTAATAACAGCATATTTGACATGGTATTTGGCAACTACATGAAATCAAAAAGATTGTGAAGGCCTCTATTTCTCTCATCCTGCATGCTTATAAAAAATACTTAAGTAACATACTGATAATAGCTTAAAATATGACTATAACAATAGCACTATTCTCACAGGGTCTGACCCACGACGGGATTACTCTTGCAACACACCACGAACACTGCAGTAGTTAGCACAGAGGCACAAACATCCAGCTTTTTGCCTTTTTCATTTCGTATTGAGAAGCAGCAAAATGAAATAAAAAAACCTTACATGCAAAACTAACATGCAACTTTTGTAAGAAAAATTATTAGCAGTTGGAAATATTTCTAGCATTAACACCATGCTGCGCTGAGTGACAGTGTGGTATTTGACAGGCCCTTATCTGACACAAGGCAGTCATACAGAACCACCACACAGCATGAATAGACCTGTATCGCCGGGGTGTGGGGAATCTCTGCAAGCACCTAAAATACCTGAAGTAAAAAAAAAATAAAATAAATTATATCCACCTTTTACACCACAGAAATGTAGAAATTGTGAAAACCTCCTGAGAAACATAATGGGAACAACACTTGGCTGAACAGTCTCAGGAAGGAAAGTCAAGGCACTAGCATAGAACATTCCTCCTGAAATTCGGGGTTGCATACTCAGAGAAAATAGGAAAATTAACATGGTAGGGAAAATAGGGTAACAAACTCCTGCAACTCCCTATTTTTTTAGAGGAGTGAGAAGCAAGGAAGGCTACCAGAAAGATTGACACAATACATGTTTTTTTTTAGCAGGGCTGAGAGGAAGACACATTCCCTTTGCTGATCTGGTTTAAACTCTGATTTGGTGACTTAAACTAGACTGGAAGATGCAGTTAGTACACAGAGTTCTTACCACAAAGTCTAACAGTCATTTAGCTCATGCTGTGCTTTAGAGCCACTCCAGCACAGACACAACCTCCGAGTTGCAAGCTCTTCTGCTCCTTTCACAGCTGCTCAGCCTCCTGGTCATACAGTACCCTGCTGTAGCACCAGGGTATTTTATGAGAAGTTGCATTTGTAATGAATTGATTTTCTTTTTTCTCCTTGAAACTAAAGGCCCAATGCTTCTGTCCTTTCATTTTTCAGCTTCAGTTATACTACCTCTATAAAAACAATGCCTTTGAGCTTGAAATACTTATGGTAAGATGCCTTAAGCTGCTGCATTTTTTCCATGTAACAAGTAGTCTCATTTTATTGTGCAGCCTCAGTAACAAACGTTACTAGAAACACTGCAAGCCCATCAGCCACCACAATAACATAAATATAATCCCTGTTATACTTGTGTTGTGTTTAATATTTGTTGGATACGCAAAGCTGGAAAATGTTACAGCTCAGTCAAACTCTGTGAAGCCTTTGACAGAATGCCTCTTCGTGCCTCAAAGATGAAAGCTTTAGAGAAAGAAAGGGTGCCTGCCATCTTACTGAGGCCTCTCCAAACTCCCCCCCCCAGTCTAAAAGTAATAAATGATGTGTCAAGCCAAGAGAACTGTTGCTAAAATTGTTGGAGTCAGGGAAGCTGGGTATTAAAGGCACTGAACTTAAAAGCTGCTGTATGCAAAGGATTTGTCAGAGCAGTCAACATTCTGTCATTTCTTCTTCCACAATCTACACAGAACAGAGAAAACTGAGCATGGAGAAAAAGAGAAAATATGATATGGAACAAGAAGAGGAGTGAAGTTGCAGAGTTTGGGGGTTTTTCTTACTTTTTTTCCCCTCGTATAACAGCTTTGCCATTTACCCACTTCACATATGGCACTTACTCTTTCACCGACGCCCGCTACCCCACGTGTTATTTCCCACCTGAAGCTCTGCGCGTTTGCGGCACAAAGCGTGCGGGGCAAGAACCGGCCGGGCACCAGCAAACCCCCCGCCCTCACCCGGCAGGCCTCGCCTGCAGGCCGGCCGTGGGACGCCCCTCACGTGCTCCTCGTTCACTGGGCCTCCCGACCGCTCTGAGGGGCGACAAACGCGGCCACTCGCAATCCCCAGCTCAGGCTGGGAGACAGCGAGGCCCGGCCCGCCCCGGGGCCGCTTCCCCCCGGGCCCTAGG
>JANHFX010028372.1:0-11941 GCA_027560015.1 Chloroceryle amazona
GGGACGTGGCTCGCCCACAGTGAAGCGCCCGCCTGCGGTGCCCCCGATATTTCCATTCTAATGCATTTTACAGAAGGGTTTTTAGGGTTGGCTGGTTGTGGCTTTTCTTCCTCTTTGTTTATTGTTGTGTAGAGCTGTAGAGATTTTCTTCGGTAGAATTAAGACCTGGACAAGCAGACTTGTTCTATAGCTTTGGAAACAAGTTGACAAGACATGAAATCAAGAGCAGTTTAAATGTAAAAGCTACTACTTTATAACCAATTCTACACTTCACTGCTTGACAATGCCAGTAGTATTGTCTGTATTTAATGAAGAAGTGCAGGAATTCTTACTGATGCCTGAAGTTGTTTTGATGCCTACCAGAATCTCTTACCTGTAAGATGAACATACAAGATTTTTGTGCCAGAAAACTGCAGACAAATCTCACTTCTTGTAGTCATCTTGTGTGTTGCACTAAAGCTGCAGATGCAGCAATAAATTCAGTCACGTAAAGATCTAGGTACAGTAGCATGAAATTCAGTATTCTGTTCAAAGATCAATTGTTTGTAATTGATTGTCTAACTTCACGTCCTAGCACTGACTCAGAATGTACTGCAATAGCTTAAGTTACAGAGGGGTAGCTGGGGAGGAGGTGTCAAGATTTTTGCCTATGCACTACAGAAGTACTAGGAAGCAAGTATAGTTAAGACAAAAGTAAAATGTTTAAACTGTTTCCTTAGTCTTTCCACTATCATATGTGACTGTCCTATTTTTATAAATGAAATGTGTACAGCAGTCTGCAGTGTTACATTCCAATTACTGGTTCCTTACATTCAGAATAGTTTTTGCTTTCTTGACAGTGTTACTTGTGTAGAGCTTCTAGCCTTGGCCTAGACTAGAAGAAAGGATGGTTATTTTTTCAAGCTTTCTAACACGTAATAGCTAACTGAAATGCAGCATATGTAATCCTCTAGACCAGAAGGCTATCTTCAGAAATGTTTGCTGACAGTGCTGATGTGTATTCTGTTCTTGTGGAGGTTGCCTTTTTGTAAATGGCCTCTTCCTGACTGAGGAAAGGTGAGAGGTATTGCTGTGGAGAGGACTCTAAAGGCTCTAAATCAAAAGTAGGTGAGTGGAGTTCACATGTACTTTGGCCATTTACATGTAATTTTACCTAAGGATTTGCTTCCAGGAATGCAACATCTGATATGAAATAATTTACCCAAAGATTTGGAAAATTGTTGGGGATGGTCTAAAACTGCTGGGAATGAGCCATTTCACTTTCCAGCTAAACTAGCAGACAATTTAGAATTACTATTTTTTTCTCAATTACTAGGTTTTATAACTTAAGAAATGAAAACCATTTCCTCATGGTCAAGACACCACATTTCTTTGGGAAATCTCTGAGTATTTGTGACTTTTGATCCTCAGCCATTACATGCCAGGTGCTTCAGAAAAATCCTGACTCCTCATAACAAAGAGGTGGTTCTCCTGTGCGTGAAGTAAAGCTGTTACTCCAGTTTATTTTGGATGCAGACACAGAAAGAATCTGAGCTTATAAGGTGTATGTTTTTATGATGTCATAGGTCTAAATAAAAAGTATCACAACAGAAATTGAAATTTAGTGATTGCTGCTGCCACACGCCCCATTAGGAAGCACCCCGTATTACATCTGCTAGCTTTTGTTAACAGAGTTTTGTTAACTGAACTGCCTTCAAGTGACTGTACATCAACTTAATGCTTTAAATTGTATTGCCACATAGCGCTGATTAATACATTATTCTTTTCAAGATTCATCAATAACTTGTCAAAAGCTTAGACTCTATTCACACAATTTATTATTGAGTTTTGAAATTTAAAACCCCAAATCTATTTTCTATGCAGATGTATTTTCTTGAGTGACTAATAGCCACGAGTCACCATGTCTAAAGGCTGTTTTTCAGTCTTTCCTGTTTTGATGACATATCCATCAAAAGCTCTGAATAAAGTAATGAACGCTATGAATAACTACTGTGCTTTTGTCAATGTTGACTGATGTTGTTTTATCAACTACCTTTACAGTAGATACCCTAGATAGTAACTGTCAACTGGTAGTACCTCTATGAATTAATATGGAGATAGTAATAAGTTTTTGCCTTTGCTGTAGATGGCATTTCCATACAGTCCTTATCGAGGGCTGTTGGTAAGAGCCCTAAAGAGTTTTTAAAAGCTGAACTGTCTGCCAAAACTAGAAATGGTGTAATAGCTCAGACTGTAACCAAGAGGGGTGAAATGAGACATATTTCACTTTGATTCAGTGTGTTAACACTCTAAGCTCCATCCTGAATTTAAAGTAAGCTTTTCCTAGAGTGTAGCTATGTAAATATGCTAAAATGTTCTCAGTTTCTTGTGCCCCCACTACCCTCAGAAGTGGCAGTGAATGAAAAATGAGAGGTAGTAACAGTAGTACAGAATTTCATGAATGAAAAATTAACACTTAACCTTCTGAAACCAGCATCCAGAGCTGGCCATTAAATGTTTTTTACTATCTTAATCATAACTTCATCTAAATCTATAACTACCTTAATCTATAGCTTTATCTTGTGTGGCCTGTCCTAGGTGATCCTGCTTTGGCAGAGGAGGTTAGACTCGATCCCTTCCCCTACCCTTCCACACCTACCCTTCTGTGATCTATTATCCTCCACTCTGGCATTGTCAAATAACTTACATTCCTTTTCTCATGCTCTCACTCTTGTCATTCCTTTGAAGCGTACCCTATTGAGTGGCCAGGGAGATTTTTAACAAGGATGCTTCTAGGATTGTGTGAGTATCCGGCTGTATCTGATATGTTGCCCTATCATTAGAAGAGCCACACGTAATAAATCATTAGTTTCAAAAAGGCAGGTCCCAGAGAGCTGCCATTACTTGTCATACCTGGCAACACATTTCCTGCACGGAGCCCTTGATCTTCAGATGTGCAGCAAGCACCTGCCTAGGCAGAAATTCCACCTGTGCCCAGGCCTGGGTGGCACGACAGCCAGCATTAAGATCAGTCTCCAGTTTGCTGCTGGGACAAAACAGCCACATGGCAAGGGGGATTCAGTAGCCTGCATGCTCCCTGCCAGATTGCCATTGGAAGACTCATGTGATACCTGCTTCCTTGTTTAATGATTTCAGAAGCTCTGCCCAAGCCATTTAAGACAGTTTTGGGAAAATGTGTAGCTCCTTTTCTGCTGTTGAGGTACATGGGAGACCAAAGTATAACACATCACTCATAGGGTCTAAGAAGCTTAGTAGATGATTTTTATTGTGTTCTGTTTTTAACAGAAACTTTCATGATGGTCCCACAGCAAAACTAGACTGCTAACTGCTTTTTTAAAAGTTACTCTGGCTTGAGAGAGACTTGAGCATTACAGTTCTTGTAACATCTGTGGCTGTAGTCTGTGGGTGAACTATTTGCCTCAATTCTGGATAACAATTTAAATGGTTGTTTTATTTCAGCAACAAACTTGTTGCTGTAACTGTATGGGACAAGAATTTTTTTTCACACCCGCAGCTGCAGTATCTTTTTTGGGGGATGGGATACTCAGTAGTGGTCCATTTTGCACAGATACCTAGAGAACGTGATGGAGGGGAGAAAGGAAATGAGAATGTCTTCTTAGCAACTTGCATATGTGTGCAGTACAGCTATTCCTGAGGTACGTGAGCTGCTTTTGCACCCAAGTCCTTATTCTGAAGCATATATAAAGTTTAACTCCTTTGGTAATCTACTAGTTAAGTCACTCTGTAAGTCAGCTGTAAAAAGTGCCATAGTCCTGTCACTCTTTCTTACTCCCATGATTCTGTCTCCTGCATTCAGGCAGTGATGAAGCTTGAGAAATCACCATTGCATCGAGGTGGAATATTCATTCACTGGTATGCGACACTTCTCACGAAGCATGTGTCAAGCCTATGTTCAAGAGGTTCACCCTGGAAGAACTCTGTATAGCACCCAGTGCCTATGCAGCTGCATGTCAAGTTGTGGTGGAGGATTTGAGTTGGCAGAGTGTTTTCAGGATGTTAGTGTACACGTTTCACTGTTCTACACTGAGATCAGCTTTTGGAATGAGCTCAGGAACGAGTCCTTAAGCTGACTGTAAGGCTTCATCCTCTGAGCTGGCCTCCTCCCTCATGATAGTTCAGTGCCTATGTATGAAATAAGCTGGAATCAGCAGAATGGTTATGCCTTTTCCTTTTCAAAAACTATTTCAATCCTCTAATGTAAGATGAAGATCTGTTAATAGAATAATTTAACTGTTTTGCAGTGGAGGGGAAAATGATGATGACTCTGACCAGAACTGGAAACCACCAGAAAATGACCTGATCCAGAAGTTAATAGCACAGATTGAATATTACTTCTCAGATGAGAACCTTGAGAAAGATGCTTTCCTTCTAAAGCATGTGAGAAGAAATAAGCTGGGCTATGTCAGTGTTAAACTCCTCACTTCTTTTAAGAGGGTAAGCTAACTTCTCAAGACTTGAAATGCCTTGCGTAAGCCTGATGAATATAAAATGATTAGGAGAGCTGACAAGAAAATAGCTGATTTTATAGAGGAGGTTTTTAGAGTGTTCCTCAGAGTTCTGCCTTTCTCGGGGGTTGATTCAGTTCGGATGTGATGGTTAGGTTTGTTCTCATCCAGAACTTTAACTGCTGAACTCACGACTCGTCAGGGAAATCATAGGCTTTTAAGCAACCAAGCTGTTAAATGATCATTCTGGGAGAGAGTAGGGCATAGTAAATGGGACATTGGATAAAATTCTAGGTCCACTACTCAGGAGTAGCTGACTAATCCTGGTAAAGTTACTTCCCTGTCTCCTGAGAAGGGTTCTGAGAATCTGACCTTTGCAAATGTATAGAGATCCAAAAAATTAAGAGTAGTATAAAGTATCTGGTAACTGAAGTCACTTAAAGGTGAGGTGACCAGTTTCTAAAATTAAATAAGAAACACTTTGTCAAGATTCTAAATCTGACAGTTTGTCCATCTAGAAGTTAAGGCACTCCCAGGTTTTTTATACCACTTCAAACAGATTATACTGGTAACAGATGTTACAGAAGTAACACCCTATGGAAATTGAGAAGGTTGTGGGTGTTTTCTTTTTTTTTTAATTGAGATTTTTGAGGGAACAAAAAACAATTCGATATAATGAAGTTCTAAACTTGACAGAACTACGTGTTTGCAAACTTAATAAAACTCACACAATGTGCATTTTGGTCATGGTTCAGACCTAGATATGGAATGACCAAACATTACTCAAGCAGGCTTTGTAATAATGGTTTTTTGGTTTGAGATTTAGTGTCAGTTCCCATTTTCAGTAGATTCAACAGGACATGATTTTTATAGGAGCTCACTGATGCTCATTATAGCAGGAAAAACTGTTCATGTTTTTACTCAAGTCTGCCATATGAAACGTAAATCCAGGTTTCTGTTGTACACTGGAGTCTGCATCTGCCTTACACCTTCTGTAATTAGTTTGAGTGGCTTTCATAAGTTCTGCTGCTTAACCTGTGTCTGTCTTCAAGGTGAAACACTTAACCCGTGATTGGAGGACTACAGCCTATGCACTGAAGTACTCGGATACTCTTGAGCTCAATGACGATAACAAAAAGGTTAGAAGAAATACTCCAGTTCCAGTATTTCCAAGTGAAAACCTCCCTACCAGGATGTTACTGGTGTATGATATCCACATGGTATCTGAGCTGCAGGGTCTTAACAAACAACAAGAAAATGGGTGCATGCAAGAAAGGATAATGGAGCATCTCCTCAAAGCCTTTGTAACTTTTGGTGTAATTTCATCAGTTCGTATTCTCAAGCCTGGTAGGGATCTACCACCTGATATCAAGAGGGTCAGCAATCAGTACACCCAACTGGGAACTCAGGAATGTGTAATTATAGAATTTGAAGAAGTAGATGCTGCTGTACGTGCTCATGACTTCATGTGTGCTGAAAAGAAAGAAACCGGTATGAAAGTTGTCCTAATAGGCATGAAGCCTCCAAAGAAAAAAGTTCCCAAAGACAAGACTCGTGATGAAGGTACCAGCAAGAGTCTTAAGAAGGCTAGGTCCCTTAATAAGAGAGTTGAGGAACTTCAGTCTGTTGGTGAGGAATCTTCAGCAAATAGCTCTTCTGATCCAGAAAGTAATCCTACATCACCACTGTCGGAGCGCAAAAGTACTGCAACAAATACTATGAGTAATTTGAGCCCTGTCATTCACCCAACTAACCATTTGAGTCCTAATGTGTCACCCAGATCGAGTCCTTGGAATAGTCCATCTTTACTAAGAAAAGTAACCAAAAAGTCTCCACTGGCCGAAGACAGCAAGCTTAACCCAAGCACTAGCCCTGAAATTCCAAGAAAATGTACAGATTATTCCTCAGACAGCAGTATCACTCCTTCTGGTAGTCCCTGGGTGCAAAGGAGAAAAGCTCAAACTGTAACACAAGAGAAGAGTCCCAGCAGCAGCCCCATGTTGGCTCGGAAAATACAAAATGCAGATGGTCTTCCTGTAGGGGTGCTGAGGCTGCCTAAAGGTCCTGATGGCACTAAAGGATTCCACAATGGATGTGAAAGGAGGAAGGCTACAAAGAACAAATAAATCATTCTTAAATAGATAAGTATCTCAGAAGTCAGTCAACTGCTTTTCTTCAAATCTGGTGAAAAATTGTCACTTGAGTGACGTGAGTCAAGTTGGTATTTAATTTTAAAAGATTTTGTATTCACATAGAGACTTTATCATCTGTATATTTGTATATTCACTTTGCAGAATTGCAGAACAGTTGAGGTTGTAAGGCATTTCTGGAGATTTTCCAGTCCACCTCCCTTGCTCAAGCAGGGTCCACTACAGCAGGTCACTCGGGGTTTTGAAAATCTGCAAGGACAGAGACTCCCCAGCCTGTCTAAGCAATGTGTTCTTACCCTGTTCAACCACCCACACAGTAAAAAGTGTTTCCTTATGTTGCGGTGGAACTTCCTGTGGTTCAGTTTGTGCCCCTTTTCCTTGGTATCGCTGAGAAGAGCCTAGCTCCATCATCTGTGCCCCTTTCCATCAGCCGGTTAAACACGTTAATGACATCTGCCCCTAAGGCTTTTCTTCTCTAGTCTGAACAGCCCAAGCCAGCTCTCTAGGCCTCTCTTCTGAGATCTTACGCACTTACCTAATGCAATGTATTCATCTGAAACATCTAAATATAGAATATAGAACCAAGCATATAAAACGTTCATGTAACCACATTATTTTGCAAAGCTACAATCTTGAAGAGCAGTTTATAAATACTTACCATTTCGCGGTTGTATTATGATAAGCTGTGGTTTGTTTCCAGCCTAATCATAAGGAATATAGGTTTTGGACAATTTCTGTGTTTGGCTCAAAAGGAACTCTCAGAAACTTATACAACAAGCAGTTGCTCTCTCCTTGCATACATCTCCAAAGACAGCATTGCTTAGTAGGACCCAGTGTGTATTTTCACATGATGCTTGAGCATCGGAGACTGTTCTGTGTTATCTCATATAATCAAATGGAAATAAAAATATTAACTCAGCCTAGATCTTTTTTATTTACTTTAAAAATAAACTGAGCTGCACCTGAAAAGATAATTTTCATAAGATGAGGTTTAAGTAAGTAATAGAAATAGTTACTAGCACTGCATTCAGGGAAGAAAAAAAATAGTTCTCTGCCCCATCACTGATGGTTACTTTAGGGGTGATGCTCCGCTCCCAACTGTACATTAGTTATTTGTATACATAAATATATATATTTATATATATTATCAACTGAACAATGGTTACCTAACTGAACTCTGAATTCAACAAGCAGGCTCAGCAAGAAGTGCTTAAATTAAAATTAACTATAATCCTACCTGAAGCCAGAGAAGGAACCTCTGCAGTTCTGCTTACAGAAGTTGGACAACTGGGGAACTGTGCATAATGAAGTTCTAATTAAAGATGATTCTTCTTTCCGATACTTCCCCATATCCTTTCCAACTTGAAGTTCCACTCTAAGCATAGCACTTCCACAGTGTAAGAAACTGCAGTAACACACAGTTAGAAAACAATATACAGAAATCCTCCCTTTCTCTGCATCATTCTTTAGCCACCCAAATATACTCCTGGTTGTTTTACTTCACATAAATGGAATCCTCCAGGTTACCTCCGGACTTCCATTATGAGCCTGCAGCAGGTCTGCAAGTATCAAAGTGACAAGCTAAGTACACACTCTTCAGGAGGGTGATTCCATAACTGTAGGTTACATATAACAGCACTGTTTCACTGTGTATCCAGAACATTTCTTTCATTAATAATCATGGAAAGTTTAATTATAAAACTATGCAGCGTGCGTCATCATGTACCAGAATGGTTGGGGTCAGTACTACAGTTAACGCAAGGCAGTATTTTGAGGACGCACAGAAGTCAATTAAATAGAAATACTGAGAACTAAATGTAATAGTCCATAAGGTTAAAAATCTCTAAGACAATGCAGGAAAAAAAAAAAAAAAAGGAAGTTCAAAATAGCATTTAGCAGGAGTATGCTCTCTGAATGAACACACCTACATGTCAAACAAGTAAACCTTAAAAATCAAACTTCTGTATAACAGTTTGAAACTAAACATCTCAGACACAAATTGAGAGTCTTACTTTGCTTTACAAAGTGCTACACTTGACAGATGAAACAAACACTAAGGATGACCCCTTAGTAAAACAGGAAAATGACAATTTTTCTTCACTAATAAACCAAATACTGTTACTGAAGTTATTAGAAAGTCATAACCTATATAAAACTCATAAGAGAACGCAATCTCACTTGAGTGCAGGCCCACTTATCCTGAGACTCATATATATGTAACTGTAACATTCCAGAAGGCTACTCTGTCTTTAGAGAGTTTTTCAGTAAGAAAGGAAAAAGAAAACACCTTAGAAAATATTTTTTGTAGAAAGCAGGAAATGGTAATGCAACATGATCAAACAACAAAAACTAATGTGATCAGTGAATCTATTTTGAAAGTCATTTAAAGTACAGTTTATAAATACAAGTCAGTATGAGGTCTTATTCTGGTTCAGGTAAGAATATATAAAATCACAGTTCTGCTTCACCTAATTCTCCTCATCTCCAAAAGGAATGTCTTCTGCTTGGAAAATACTCTGTGGAAACCTGAGGTAGCCACACAGATGCAGCAACTTCTTTGCTATTGTCCCCCCTCAACTTTTTTTTTTTTCTTTTCACTTATTAGGGCCACTTTGGAGCCAGGACTACTTTATGCCAATTGAAAAACACAAAACCAAACCAAAAGAGATGTCATGAACAGCTGCTGTACCATTGTATTTATATTCAGTACTCCCTGTATAGCCTAAAATGTTTCCTTGTTCACTTCATCAATGTAAAAACATTCTAGGCAGGAAATGCATTCTCTCTGGGTACTAGCTAGCAATACATACTGTTAGATACTGCTGCACGTCTATGTTCCTTCTATTTTGCTATCTCAGTACCAAAACATACAAGCACATGTATAGAGCACACAGAGTGAACCCCGTCACCACCTGAGCGGAGGAGCACCGTCTGCTGTCAGAACAGAAGGTGGTGCTGCTCGTAGAAAAGTCTGCTCTGGAGGCGACACCACATCCTGCAGCAGGTGGTACCTGCTTCTCTTCTGTAGATCTCAGACACACACAAACACGTGCACACCTGAAGCAGCAGTTTTGAAAACATGGAGGCTGAAGCTATTTTTATTGCTTTTTTCAAGAAAACAAAACAGCACTTCTAAAAAGCATTTTAAGAATTTAGACCATTTTCCCCATGTAGCTCACAGTTTGGTAAGGCATTCAAGAGTCTGAGCTTTGTCTAAACACTGGGTGCTGAGTGCATTCGTAAGACACCACCACATATGCCACAAAATCCACAGCAGGCTTCACTCATACATGTACACCAATAAAAGCAGATGCAATTATTTAATTCCTTTGGAACAAATATTTCATTCTCCCTGAGTTTGTTTCTGTCTTCACATTCAATCAATTGCTCAAAACTTCTGTTCAAAACAATACAAAACACAAATATACACACCACACATACAAACTGCTTGGCTTAATGTTCCCAACAGAGACATCTTTAACCCTAACAGCTGTGCCTTTATTTTATTTTGACTGTCAAATACTTGTAGTACGATGACATATTTCAACTAAATATATTTTTTAAATGTTGTATCACAATGTGATGGAACATTCCAAATTTTAGTCACTGGTTGAGAACCCTTCCCAACTACAAAAGAACATTAACTTTTGTGCCCACTACCAAATTTTGCACAAGCACAGTTCATGGGCTGAGCTTATAAACTTTAAGTCTGAAAAAATCCAGGGACTTCAGTAAAAAATGCTTATTAACTAAGCTAATACACTCAAGCTGTTTAGAACAAGTTTGATTAACCAAACAGAGCTGGCTTCAGTTTATTCCACTGTTCCCTTAGCTTTGATTTTACTACACTTGAAGCAAAAATATAGTTGATTGATTCATAGGAAAGATCCCACATCTGTGACTGGCTCAGATTAAATGTTTTTGCAACCAGCTCGTATTCTTGTGATAGGTCTGTTGCAAAGACGCCTTTATCATCAGTCTGGAGTAAAATTGAAAGAAAAGGGAAAAAAAAGTTTAAATTAGTCACTCTACATCAATCTGTAGTAAAACCCCTTTCTTGCAAACCACTTTTATCTTGCTGCATCACATTTCCTTCCACAGTTTTTTCATCTGTTGGTAATTATTTCATACTTTATTTGCCCTATTTTCACTCAAAATTAACAAATTATTCAAACATACAAAAAAGGTTCTTGAAATGATGGCACAATTTATCAAGATAATAGGGTTTCCTATTCAAATTGCTAAAAGATGACTATCATATGGTGCACACATGCAAGCTACATCAGTATGTGCAGGTCTCCTCCTTCCTCTTTTCCCTGTCCTTAGATCTGGAACTAGAGCATGCTCTGTATTCCTGCATCTTCAAAGGAAGAAACCGTCTCACCCTCTGCACTTAGCATCAAAACGATTTCTCAAGTACTGAGCTAGCATCAGAAACCTATAATCAAATCCCACCTAAAGATTATTAATCTAAAAGGAGCAAGTTAGGATTATTTAGGGGTTAATGAGATTATCCATCTGCAACTCAAGTCCTTGTGTCCCCAGTGTGAAGAATCCTAACTATATCCTATTAAACTTAAGACACTGTAGTATGTCCGCCTTCTACTACTCTTGTTTTTTATAGGCCTTTGTGGGTAAACTGCTTTCTTATGTGACTTCACTGGTTATCTAGACTTTTCACAATTGAAAATCTCAGAAATAATCTCTAGTCATGAATTACTTTTCTCCTAATACAACAGACTTCAAGCTCAATAATAAATACTTTATACAATAAAGGATTGAGGCTTATTTCAATAATAAGCACCATGCTCTAATACAGATATACACACACTTGGGCAATGCTACAAATTATAGGGGTTTTACTATCCTCTGGTTAGTTTAAGTGCTAGCAAAATTACTTGGCACCTCAACATTTAAGGGCCATAATTAGCTGTCAAGAGAACTGAAGCATTCTCTTCCAATACAATAAAAACCCAGGTAAGCACAAGTTTACATGCAAGCACTGCATCAGTATGCTTAAGATAAATCTGTTGGTAAGCAGTTAAGAAGTTCACTGCATGTGTAGCTGATCATCTTACCTATGCAGAAAAAAAAAGGTTTTGCTTTACAATAAAGCCAAGAGAAATACTAAAAATTCCCATTTGTATTAAAAGCATTTCTGAAACAGAGTATTATTTCCCACAAGCAGATGACTTGCTGCAAGGTCAGAAGCTGTTACTAAGTCAGCTCTAATCAATAAAAGGAGATATATACTTCTCTGATTTCACACTGGTTTAGCTCTTTGCCTAAATACATAGTTAAAATAAATAAAATTTTAAAAAATTT
>JANHFX010028377.1:0-14337 GCA_027560015.1 Chloroceryle amazona
CACTGACCCCTGGCCCTCAGCACCACAGCTCCACGGGGGGCTTGGAAACCCCTCCAGGGGTCACGGGGACTCTCCCCATGCCCTGGGCAGCCTGGCTTAGGTTAACCAGCCTTGGCAACCCTTTCAGTGAAGTTTTTCCTCATGCCCAACATGGTTACACAGTCCCCAGCCGATGCTGAGGAGCAAGCAGACAAAGCTTTCAGCTTCACAGGCCAAAACGCTACAAAAATAATTCTGACACACTTTTTCAAGCACATCCTGAATTACTTGAGCATTAATTTAAAATCCTGTAGAAAACAGACGAAGCCGCACTGCAGAAGGAAGCTTTTATCGACGCTTTACAAACAACTTGAGCGGGTGAGGCTTTCCCATGTGCCATGGCTGGGTGCATCCCACCCTGCACCTAACCCCGGCCTGCACCCGCCAGCCGGGACGTCCCCCTGCAGCTCGGCCCAGCACGACCTGCCAAGCCCCAGGGCAAGGCTGGCACCACACAAACCCACCTGGGCACTGTAATGGAAACATCCTCGTTAGGCACTCAGTGCAATTAGCTTGAGTCAGTTGAAAGCACATTTTTGCTCAGCTTTTCTACATCTGTGTTTTCCCCAAAGTCTTGACTTCCTGGTTTACTGCTTGAACGCTAAAATTCAGCTCTCCTTCCATAAAGTATTTTAATCTAAAAATAATGTGAACCATGTTTATTTTTAAGAACTTTTACCCTCCCAAAAATAATGTTTAAAAGAAAGCAACTTTAAACATTAATAGAGAGTAAGTAATTGCTGTTGCTTTCGTTGCAGATAAATCACTTTTAATCTAAAATTAAAAAAAAAAAAAAAGATCAAAAGTAATATTAATCGTGCTGGCCAGGGAGCAAAAGGACATTCCCAGACATTAACTGCTTTCCAAATATGAAAAACATATTAAATATCTCTCTTAAAACAAGATGCTTTCCTCATGTTCCCCTTGGGGCAAATCTGCTGGGCGCATTCCTCCCCAGGCGAGGCTCGGGCAGGGAGCACCCGCTGCGCCCCGGTGCCACCCTGCACACCGAACAGCCTGGGCACCCAGCGGGCTCCAGCATCGGGCTGGGGCAGGATGATGATGCTCCAGTGGCACTGCCACCCAAGGTGCCTGCGCCACTTTGCCTCCCCCTGCACGTCACCAGTCCTGTGCCAATTAACCTGATTTATACGTAAATTCTGTACCAGGAGCCGTCTGATTCTGCAAACTGACTTTTCCCAATCTTTCATAAGGAAGCCTCCAGGTGGAAGCTCCCACCCCACACACCCATGTCCACAGCAGACGTGGATCAGACACCACCAGCAGGTTTGGCTTTTATTTAATTGTGACCTGTGAATTCTGTTGCAACAGGATCAGAGGCAGGAGGGAGAGCAATGGCCTTCGGCAGCGTAAGGAAATTCAATTAGGGTTAGTTCCAAATGAGATCTCGTAAAGCTGGTTTTCCTTCAGCTGGGTCCACCCAGGCTGGCACGCGCTGCCAGGCCAGCCTCCTCCGCCCTGTGGTGGCACACTGAGTGTCCTACAGGCGATGCCACCAGCAGCAGGCCCAGCGCACAGCCACCCGCTACCAGCAGCGTTCAGTATCACCCAGTTTCCTTAAGGCCTCCTCGAACTGTTCCGTGCGAGCAGACGTGTCCAACCACGCAGCTCCAGCTGCTGCCAACCGACCCGCCGGCTGCCGCAGCACGGCCACCAGCTCCTCCGCAGCCAGGCTCTGGTGTCCCCTGCTCCCGAAAGTCAGAGCTCTAGCTGACAGGAGAGGGGTGATTTTTTCTCACACCCCCCATCAGTAACTGCTTCTCCCCCAACATTTACCCCACTTCCCCCGCAGCAGGATGGACCCATGGCCAGAGGAAGGCTGCTGAGCAACAGCCAAACCTACTGCAGGGTTTGGTTTATGTATTTATTTTTAACTGAAGCCAGTCACCTTAATTACTTTTAAAGCATGTGAATTCTGGTCACATGAATTAGAGTTTTCTGTCAAAGTAATTCTCCTGAAAGAGCTGTTTCTCTGGAATAGGCTTCTCATCTGCTAATCCAGCAGAGGCAGCTGCCAGCCTTCCCAAAACAAAAGAATATGGGGTTTCTCTCAGATAGATGAGGAAGAATTTTATTAGGCTTTAGTGTACACGTATGATTAGGATAACAGAAAGAACAGTTCATTTGTGAAAGAACTGACACAAAAGCAATACGCAAGTCCTCCAAGGGATGCCTTTCAGCAAGGAGCATTAAAAAAAAAAAAAAACGAAACCAACCAAAAAAGCCCACCCGACTCCACAAAACAGCAACTACAACAACAACAAAAACACAACACAAAAAAACCCCACACCACCCATCCCTCACTTTTTCAACCTAATTTCTTCTCTCTACCTCACTAGTACCTTTTCTTAAGAAAAAAAAAAAAACAAAACAAAACCAAAACCCCACCGCAATAGCATTTCAACTCCTAACGAATTAAGGTTTTGCACACTTACCATCCCTCATAAAGAAATTAAGAAACATTCCCACATACCCCCCTGATAAAGAGGACATAAAGCACAATGCAAAGTGCTAGAACTTGTTGGAAAGTTCCTAAGCAGAGACCTTTAAAATGTCCACATGTGAAATAGATGGCAGTGCTCTATCCCCCTGCGCTTGGCAAAAGCAAATGAGAGCGAGAATTGCTAGAACTGCTCCATCTCTCCACCAGCAGGGCAGCACGTGCGGCCCAGGTGGTACCAACCCTGCCAAGCAGGAACAGCCGTCCCTAACTTACCTGCCTGCTCCCAAGGGCACAGCTCTACACCCTGGCGATGGCTGGTGGCACTTATGTCACCCACAGAAAAACAGGCTGCAGAGGATGCTTCAGCTGAGGGGTTCTGCGGAGTCAGAGGTGGCAGCAAAGTGCCCTCCGCATCCTTCCTGTGTCCTGTCCGGGTATTGACAGGACGGATAAAATGTGGGAGATGTTGGGGATTGCAGCAATAAAACCCAACACCGCCTGTCCTCGGCGGTGATTAGAGAGCAGAGTCCTGAGGGTACCAGCCGGCTGTGCCCGGTCCCTCGGTACACATGCCCTTTTTTGAATTGTAACACCAAAAAAGGAGCCTACACCAATTATTATTGTTTTCCGATTCCGCTAGGTCAATACTCAAACAGAAGATACACAGGCTTGAGTCATTTTCAAGACATTAGGAGAAGAAAACACAAATATTTAATATATTGCTTTAAACTTCTGTTGGGCAAAAGTACTTCAGACCATACCCTCAGCTTGCTGCTGTAGGCACCTCTGCCACCGCCAGCAGAGACAACAGAGCGAGCACGTCCAAAATGCGGTGCATAACTGAGACAGCCAAAAACAAACAAAAAGAGAAAATATAATTAAGTCAGGCTTCTCCCCAGCCCTTTTTCCTTTCCTGTGAAGGAGATGGTTACCCCAGCTCCGGCAGGACTGAGATAAGCACACGCAGAATGCCTACAGGCTACAGCTTTTCATTTTCCTCTTGGCCGATCTACAACTAAGCTGCCAAAATAAACAAATTTTGCCTTCCAGTCAGGCTCAAAATGAACCAGCAAACTGAATTTTTATGTCATAAAAGGAAGCAAAAAAATAAGCAGGAACGGTTAAAATGCTTAAAATATCGACACTTTTTTTCCAGAAGAAGCAAAAATAAATTTATGAAGACAAACTATTAAGCGATGATTTCAGATGCTAATTCCACAGTCCTCACTGCATCCAACACAGTATCACAGCCACAGTCTTCTTTCGAAAGTCAATGAGGAGAGAAAGTTTGGCTCCATGACATCAGGGAACAAAAAAATAGACATTTTAGGTCAGAAGAGGAACAAGCACATATTTTGAAAGCTACCTCATCTAACTCATTCTTTGCAGAGCAACAACTTCATTAAACTCCAAGTTTTTTGAGTGACATTTTTGCTGCCCAATGAAAGCTCCAGAAGCAATGTGAAGAGGGATCCAAAGTCTCCCCCCTGACTCAGAGCTGCAGGGATGTCCCAAGGTCACCTGGGCAGCCAGGAGCCAGGTCAGCTTTAAAGAGCTGTTACTGATATCGTCTGGAGACGCTGAGGTTTCTCCAGAGGATCCAGATTGCTTTTGTTTCTAGACCTAATTTGAATTTTAAACATTTCATTGTGTATTGAAGACCTGAAAGGTGAACTTCTCTAAAATGCTGAAAACACAGTAACCAAAATGAACAGAACATCGACCCGGAGACTGAAACAACTGCCTCCTACAATGCCAGTCAGCGCATTTTAGCGTTACCTTGGCACAGTTCTGTCTCTGCCAGGCCAGTAACCACAAAGCTAAGCCCTGTGATGGAGCTCAGCTCCTGCAGGCCCCTCCAGCCAGCACCAACACCACAGGTCTCCACGTCCAGCATCTGCAAAGCCACTCGAGATTCTTCACTGAACCAGCATATCATGTACTGAAACCTGCAAGAGACTTCTCTGGCCACCTGGCTCATCAAAAAAATGTTCCTTTTAATTAAGTCATGCAAACTCCTTGCCCCTTAGAACTGGTGAGGCACAGTCACCATCGGGCAATGCTCCCACTGACCACTCCAGCCCATGGAGTGCAATAGCTCCAGAGGTTCTGGCCATGTGACAGGAGAGAGCACTGAAGATACTCCAGCACCTGCCACACCAGCCCCAAAGTCCCACCCCGAAGGGAGACAGTTTTCCATTTTCCCACGTGGAAACTCACATAAGGTGCTACCATCTCATGTTCTTTAGGTATTTCCTACAGATATTCACTGGGGAGCACCATGATGGAAGCCACCAGTACAGTCAGCTGTTCTTTTGAGCAGCTATGTTGTAACGTCCGAAGCACAGCAGGATCAGGCGAAGAAGTACGAGACACCTGCGCATGGACCGTTGACCTGGAGACTGAAATTCTTTAGCTTCACTTCTCACTGTAAAACGTTCCACTTGTGTACCATTCCCCAGAGCTCTCTCTCCAGAAAAAAAGCACAGAAAATTCTCATATTTCCAGGTTCGTGCCCAGCCTTGCTGCACACGGTAAAATGAAAGACAAGAGTGAGTCTGCACAACTTGCTTTTTTTCTGTTCATAAGTTTGTAACAGTCGTCTTTTCTCAAGATAAAACACAGAGCAGGTTCTTCCAGAAGCTGTAGCTGTGTCGCCATCCTCCAGTGTGAGATTTGTCTTTACACGGGAGATATAACCCAGCACCCATGTGCTGCTTCCTTTGTCTCTGCTCTTCTCATTAAATAATTACCCTGTAAAGTGCTTCAAGTACTTGAAAATACCAGCACCAGGTTAGCTCAGTAGGGCCTGGACATGAGAAAGGTCTGTGGACCATGAAGCCTGGAATAAGACTTTCAAGTCCAGATGCATCTTGGAGCAGTTCAGCACTACTTTAACTTACCAACACCCAAGGTACCAGGGAAGTTGTACCCAGCCAAGGAAATTCTTTGGCAGCAGATCACACCAAGCACTTTGCATCGGGAAACCAAGGAAGAGGATCCCAACCGGCAGGTGAGATCTCAGCCAGCCCTTCCAAGGACTTCCCCCCACCCTGTTCTTTGTGGTGCCACTCAAGTAGGGGATCATTCCACCCTGGGGCAGGTTTTATCATGCTGCTCGCTTACAGACATGGACCTAACGTATGTTTTAAAACCTCGTTATGAACGGGGAAGAACCAATATGAAAACAGCCCTTGCTGCTGCTCTGCGCATCATTTTTGGTTATAGTAATTAAAAGAAGTTGCTATTCTTTTTACTTCTACAGTGGCAGCACACAGAGCAGTACGAGCTGGAGCCTGCCCTGCCTCACACGCTGGAAACAGAAGCACTTGCTGAGCTCCGACTGTCGAGCCTTTATTACTGATGGTAACGTACGAGACGGGAAGGAAAAGGATGGTTTTCAGAGGCCAGAGCCTGCAGTTAAGGGAAGAAGTGGGAAAGGAGAAAAAAAAAAACACAACCACAAAACAACACAAATGAACAAAAAAAAAACTTAAACGGATTTTAGCTTGTAAACTGCAGTTTTGCTGGAATCCTTGAAAGAGAACGAGGATTCCATGATGTCATTTTTACAGTCCACGTTCTGCCAATAACCACGCTTTACTGACCTGCCAGTCAGAAGCACTCGCACACCAATTCACCACTTGGCTGCGTAAAACAGTGAAAAAATACCAATTTTAAATAAAAAGCCCATTTTGTGACTCACATATGAGAAAGTACAATTCCCAAGTACCTGCTGTGTCAAGTAAAATACATAAAGCATTATCAGAAAAAATACACTGGAAAAATGTGAGTGCCACATAAAGCAGTCTGAAGGAGTACCTTAAAATGACTGATGGGATGCTTCTCTTGTTTTTATGTGTATTCACCCTTCTTCCACTTACTGCACTGCTTTCCCTTTTTGAAGGAAAAACCCCTCCCTTTATACAGTGCCTTTGTTTGACGGGTTCAGAGGATAACGCAGCGTTGATAAAAGATAGGCAAATGTGGAGCCCAAAACACAGCAGGACATACATCATGCCTAGCTCCTCCTGAAGGACAAGCTTTGATTTGGAATGAGCGTGGATGGAAAGACCAAGCTATTAAATTAATTACAATTTTGTATGTTCTTTTCCTTGCTAGTCTCACAGAGAAGGGAAAAAAAACAAACAAACAAAACAACCAAACAACCAAGCAACAGAATTATTTCTACAACATATATCTTAAGACAACTGCAGATCCAAGGGAGAACCAGAACAGAGCGAACCCCTGGAGCCCACATTTCCAGTATTTCACTATTATTGATACACAATGGTTTAAACCAGCTAGCCATTTGGACACAAACAAAACAAAGCATTGTCCGCAGAGTTTGTATCCAATCCCCACATAAACTTTGTATACAAAATAATACAGTACTGTGTGTTTTATAACAAATGGTGGATCTACCCACAGCCCTGTTTGACAGGTTCTGTAGAAGCCCAGCATGAACCTCTGCCCTAGATGCCCACAACATCAGCACTGACTGATGATGTGCCAGGGGGCCGGAGAGCACCGCACGTGGCAAGCCTGCAACTGGCCCCAGGACCACCACAGGACCATCTCCCTTCTTTTGAACCTAGCTGAAAGTTAGTGGGAAGAGCCGTACCACATGCAGCATCGTACGCCCGAAACATCTGATGGCAGCGCGAGCCTGGGCCACGTGCAAGTTCCTCCTGTCCTACCTCAGTGACAAGACAGCTGCTCATTCCCATGAGAACAAGACAAGACACCTTTTTTTTTTTTTACTGAAAAGGGGCTAATACAAATGGGACATTCAGCTTAGGTTTTCAGTGCTGACAGTGCTACTCGCTGAGAAGTTGCTCCCCAAAGAGCAGGGTCTCTCCAGCTCTGGACACGTGCAGATGAAGATTTGAGTCCCCTCCTGAAAACAGGCGCCAATCAAAGACACGCACTGAGCTCTCTGGTGGTACTGAGGCCATGGCCAAAGTTTCTGAAATGCAGGCAAGCTGGTCTGGGGGCAGCAAGGGGAAGAAAATTCTGATTTCTATGGACAACTAAGTGCTTCCCTGGAGAACTAAATTTCATCCTGCCCTAGAGAGATGACTTCTACAAATGTAAGCCACTCCATTAAATCAGACTCGCCAGAGGTACTCGCTAATTGTATGTTCCACGGACACTTTGCCTCTAGCAGGGGGTGGCAGTTGCAGTGTGCTGTGGATTTTCAGACATGAAGTTAATGGGACTTGTTTTCACGGCGCTCAGCAGCGCTGGATGCTCTGAGTCGCACCACCTAGATAATTCTCAATTTAATCTCATGGAGATACTGACTGAACCCTGCTTCTGACATCTCCATAATTAGAAGTGTTTGACATTACATTTTAACAATGTTCTTTTTATTTAGCATTTTTGTGTGCAATTAATAACCTAGACTAAAAATAATATTTTTATATATACACACACTGCACTATGAAGCCCAAGATATTTTTAATGCGGTATTTCATTTGAATACTTCACTGAGGTCATGTGGAGCATCTGTCTCTTTATATGGATAAGTAGAAGCAAAGAGGAATCCATCGTGATAACATGCAAATAAGTATGGTGCATTCATATGAGACCAAACACTGAAGTAATAAAAAGGAAGGAAAACTACACAGCAGGACAGATATTTCCAGCATTAATGTAGCATTTTCACCTGCTGTGCAGACGCAAATTCTGTGTACATGAATTAACACTTGTTCTTATTTGTTTTCTCACCTTCTTTATAGAGCAGAAGCCCTACGTGCATCTTTACTTTCAACTAATACTAAGAAGCATCCATAGGTGCAAAAATTATTTCCATCTCTACCCACACGTGGAAAATGTGGTTGTTAGGAACAGTTCCTGGGGGGGAAATTTAAAAAGTTATGCCAAAAAAATAAGAAGAAATGTCTGTTTGACTCTCAGCCTTTTATCACTAATATACCTTTTAAGAAAAATAATCTTATAGCCTCTGAATGCTCATCCAATTGCCAATAATAAGGTCTAGTCAATTTAATAATATAACTTCCATACTTGCTGAGCAAGCAAAACTCAAGAGGGAGCTCCTGGACTTCCTGTAGGTGGAGACTGGTCTCTAATTTCTTATCTTAATGTTTTGTATTAACATTCTTTTAAGATTAACACTAGCCTGAAAACAGCCCCACGCACGCAACTGGGCCACACGTTTATTTTCATCACCATTCCTCTCACAAAGTTTAACTAGTTTCGTGTAGATAAGATTTCCACAATATATTTATATTTTCATGGTAGCCAGATATGTTTTAACATCAAAACAAACACCATGAAAGCAGACAGTTCTGAGGAAAAACAAATAAAACATTATCTAAACGTCCCAAGAACAGGCAGAGCATTGCCCACATCACGATTATCACAGCACACCTAGAACAGACAGCCGAACAACGGATCGGGCTGCAAGGAGAACCCACTGCCCAGTTCCTTCGGGCAACAGAAGGGAGGCAAAGTCTGTTCTGTCTTCTCCACCACAAAGATCTCCTTGGGAAAGGCATGACAGAAAAAAACAGCTGTCTGGCCCCAGATGCCAACAGGAGGCCAGAGCTCAGCCTGCACCCTGCACTGGGATGGTCCCTGTGCAGAGAGGAAAAGCTACAGCTGCGCCAGTGATGTTTCTTGGTGCACCGGGAGAAGGGATTTTGGAGAGAGCTGGGAGCCTGCCAACATTCAAGAAAACTGCAATGGTTCAGCCATATTCCTTCTCCTTAAGCAAATTCACCCTCAAGCATGACTTTAACTGCTATGTTCAGATCTTCTCTCTCTTCCTGCTTTGCCTCTCCAGTCCAAGCTAAAATCACCGTCCCTTTCTTTCATGTGTATATCCAACCACAAATGTAAGACAGTTTCACCAAAGCATACCTTCCATTTTTGCCTTCAGGCATTCCTTGTTTCTCCTGACTCCTCTTCCCAGACACTGATCACCATATTTAAACTTGTAACTTGGCCATTACCAAGTCTCATCTTTCTATTTCTTCCATCAAATCTAACTTCACACTCTTCCTCTCTGACACTATTAGGATATGACTCTTCCTCTCCATCCCACTGAATGTCTTGATCAAGCTTTATTCACGTAACATCATAACTCCTACAACCTCCTTCTCTACAGCCTTGATAAATGCAATCTTGCTCAAACTGTACCCATTTAAAATGTTGCCTCAAGAATACTTTTCTTTTTCTTTTTTAATATGACAAAACCATCTTTGCAGTTCTACCTATTGCTTGTCCTCTTTACTATAGAAAAAAAAACAAACTCTGCATCTTTAAACACTTAATCACTTAAAGTTAAGAGTTTATAAAGGGCCTTGACTTTATTTTTTGTTCACTGTTGAAATCTTTTATCTTCACTCTGCTGAAGATGTTTGTCAAGTGCTTTTGTAGCAGGCTGTTTTCTGTTGTTGCATCACAGCATCACAAATATCAGGTGTACCTCACTGTGTCCCTTCAGACCGACCCCTCCTCTGGCATAACGCTCACAATAAAGCCCCGGCAGACAGGTGAGATGTGCTCACCACCCTGTTAGCTCCACTTCTTTTCTGTCTGGTGTCTCCATCCATCACGGCGTGCAAGCTGCTGAGGGGAACGACTTCATTTCGCACCCCGCCAGCAGCAGGGTTCCGATCACTCAGGAGGGTCTCTGCATACCAGGATGATCCAGGCACTGAGATAACGATCATGGACCACCTACTGTACTTTGAGATGTGCTCCCAGTCAACACCTTGTGCAGAAGTTACGTGCACCCTGCACCACACAGAAGGCCCAGTCCAGCATGTCATCCTTACGGGTAATCTTTACTGGATTCATAAGAAGCTCTAACGCTGGGAATTCACTCGGTTGCGCCGTATCGTTTTATATCAGAACATGCACCATACTGCACTCAGCTCAGCATGTAAAATTAAAGTGTTCTCACATCTCTGGTATTCTTATGAGAAGCAATGATAGAACAGTCCCAACAGCCTTTATCCTGCTAATTAAGAGGAAAAATTCCTGGAAGAAGTTTGAGTGCATTAGTGAACACAGAGCACAGTAATACAGCACCACAAGAAACTTCCCTAACAGACAATTCTGTCTTTCTGCTTTCTTAAGCCTGACACAAAGCTGGAATAATTAGGATGATAAAGTCTAAGCAGCCCTAGTAAATTCAGCTAACTCTGGTATCACCACAGTTGGGATACTTATTTGCATGTTTAAATTACTCAAGTGACTAATTTTTATAATTTCCTTTTCAATTGCTGAATGCTTTACTTCTAAAATTAGTCCCCTGAGAGGCAGAGGCATGGTGCATGGTGCTGCTAAAGTTAAAAACTTGTTATACTTTAAAAGATTATCATAATATTGCACACGTTATTTCTTATTTAATAAAAATTTAATTGTGCATATAATTTGATAATTTAATACCAATAATTTGTTATACAAATCTAGAAGGATTCATTTATTTTTTTCTTGGAAAAAAAGTTACAGTCAAGGTTTCTGTGAATAAACATTCTTATTAGAAGTCCCAACTTTGCCATATTTTGCCTGCAGTCTTCAAAACGGGAAGAAACTCACAGCCAGTGGAATCATACCCTTGTAAGCATTGCTCAAATGCCCAGCCTCCCATTCTTGCTGGGGAAGGTGCAGAACCAAGACAGTCCACCACGGTTTGATATGAAGCTCTGATAATGCTCCTTGGGCACATCTTCAACACAGACAAGAAAGACCACAGAAAACCACACCAAGAACAAACAGCATTTGGCTGCCCTCTGCCATTCTCCATTTCCACTGGCGTGCAGTTTTCAGGAGAAATCCAAATCCATGGATGCACCACAAACAGAGATCACAATAAAACAGGACCTGTTTTCTGCAGGAGCTGACTCTTTATGACCTTCCAAACTGTCAGGTTCCACACACAGTACCAAAAAGCCACATTTGCCATTATCTGTTTATTTCCTCACACAAGGACAAGAACTCAGCAGTAAGAAGTGCTCAATAAATTGCACGGGCAATGCTGATTTGCTGTGTTTACAAAACTGACCAAGCAGAGCCCCCTGGTAAGGACAGTGCCACTATAATCCTCATTTCTCTGAGGTTTGTGCAACACATGGATTTCAGAGAAAAAAGAAGCCTGAGGTTTTACTAAGACTCTGGCTCACTCCTTGTATGACTGGGGGTTTTGTAGATCCCCTCCTTGCATCAAGAGCAGGTTTCTGGCACTGACCTTGTCATCTCAGCGTACCCTTCAATACACGGAGATGCTATGTGGAGATTTTAGTAACAGACTGAGAACGGCCATGGAAAACATCTTTAAAATCATTTGGAAAATCCCGTTTTGTTACATCATTGCCAATTACTGTCCCTGGCAAACTAGCCTCTTGACTGGTTTGTTGATGTGCAACCTGGTTTTCCATATCCTGGGGGGAAACAGTGATCTCAGGAACCTCCTAATGAAAGTAAAACTCACTCAGCAGGCTCAAAGGAATGACAAAATAGTTCTCTTCTGTAGAAATGATGAGAAAATATTTTTCTGGTGTGTTCTACTGCCATACTGTTTCTTTCCCATTCTGTAACTTGGCTCTCTGTATACCCACCAAAATCTCCAAGACAAGGACCACTGTTAACAGTTGCACCCTCCTCCTCCTCACATCTTCCACAGCAGCCCTGGGGATTGAACACCCATCGACCTTCCACCAGGCATTCCAGTGGCAGCGCTGCTTCACCACGTGTCCAGAGGCCCTGGCCTGAACTCAAGGCTCCTCTGCACCAGGAGCAGCTACACTGCTCACGTCTGTTCCACTCTAGGTAGATGAAACAACCTGACAGCAGCAGGCTGTGTACTAACTCCACGCTAGAACTAGTCCCCTGTAACTCCTGCTTCCCTGTGCTCATGTTGAGTTCCCTCATTCTTTATTTCATTTTAGTTTTCATACTTCTAATTTCCCTGGCCAAATATAATAGCAATGGTTTCAAAAAGCCTGTTTCTGGTAAACCTATTTCTACCCTCTTCTTCTAGAGCTCAGGAGGGCATCATCTGAAGAAAGCAGTGACATAAAAGTTCAAAAGCCCAGACATTTTACACTGCTGGTATTCTTTGCTTCAAAACCAAAACCTAGTCCTTCCCCAAACTGAGAAACACAATTCCTGTACCCATCTGCAAGTGCTCTGAGTGTATTTTATCACAAGTCTCACACAGAATAATTACTTCACTAAAAGAAGAATAGCAGAGGATGCATTTTGCCATTGGAAATAATAATAAAAATTAAAAAGTCCTAACAAACTTCCTCCTTCATACAGGTGTTAAAGCCCTTACAACCTACACATCTCTAACATTACTTTCTGTAGGTAGAGAGTAAAGGGTTAGTTTTCTCACGTGAAAACAACCTTCCAACAGAAGGTAGTTTCTGCAACACTACGCTAACTTCCTAGTGCAAAGGTCACTGAGGTGCACACAGCAACCCTCTAAAGCTTGCTGCTAGAAAACTGACTTTTAAATCTGGTAAGTCTATATGCAATCTTCATATAACATACAGATGACCTTACCAAGCTCCTCTACCTTCTATAAATTTAAATTAATTGTATCATTTTAGTTAAGTTTCCAACTTGCCGTACTGTATTAGCATATTAAAATTAACTCTGCAGGCTGTAATCACTTTACTCTAATAGAACAACTTACAAGGCAAATTTGATAAAATTATAGTACCCCCTTGTGGTGTTACCTTCATACCCCAATAGAACATTTTCAATATTATGTTCTAAAAAAACCTTCTTCTATCAAGCTCAGCGGATAGCTAATTAACCTTTTCTAGAATCCAATAGGAGCAAGGGGAAATTAAAAGGACTATCACCAGAATCTGAGAATGGATGAGCTAGAACGACATTCTTCCCTCAGCTGGGAAAGTAATCCTGAGTAAAACTTTACGTGTTTCTGCACCAAGAAACAGCACGGAACACTTTAGGACGCAACAGCATTTGGGTAATTGTCTCCACCATGCAGCACCAGAAGAGAATGCTTGCCATGAAAAATAAAAGTACAATCGTTTATCGGTTACAGAAGTAATTTCAGAGTTCACCGTTCAATGATTGTATCTCACCTTGTACAATGTTTCCCTCACTAAATTTAAACGACTCTGGCCCTCTGATTCCAGAGGCCCCTCTGCAGAACTCCTGTGTCTTCCATTCTCTAACATTTACACACATCTACACCCCCCCTACCTCCGTTCTCCTCTTCCCTCGAGAGACTCTTCTGAAAACAAGGAAGCAAACAAAAAGTAGCAATGCATTTTCAAAGCAGAACAAAACAAAACTGTGGGTTTTTTTCCCTCTGTTCTGTTTAGATTGCAAAGAGGTGTGAGATTTCTTGAGATTAAAACATCCATCTCTCCTAGAAGAACTATTTAAGTCTGTCCTATTCAAATATTATCACCTATTGAAGCCCTACAGACCTCGACACTTGCCTGCTGCCTGACATGGGTAAGATGGCACAGAAGTTCTTCAGTACTTGAAAGCAGTATTCAGTGTGTGTGGCATGACTCGCTGCCAGTAGCAGTAGACGAGAGGATCCGTGGCAGGTAGAAGGGGTACAGGTACAGGCACGTGTCCAGTAACACATGTGCATGTCAGCAGCCCCTTCAACCAAACTGACTCGGTCGGTTGCTGCTCGCTACCCAGAAACAAGCTTTGCAGAAATGGTAACGACGAGGAAAAGAAAGGGGTAAGCAAAGGAAAGGGAGAAGGATCTCGCCAAAAAGATGGGTCCATCCGGCTTTGCCCACATTGAGAGACAGACTTCCCATGGCAGCTTGCACAAGGTGGAAATTCTAAGACTGCCACCT
>JANHFX010028385.1:16557-38804 GCA_027560015.1 Chloroceryle amazona
TGTACTGGAATTCCGGCCTGGGGTAACCAAAAAATGCAGCAAAGCAAAACAAAAAAAAACCCCCAAAAATCCCTCTTTTTTTTTTTTTTTTTTTTTTCAGGTTCTTGACCCATACCAAGAGCAAAATGAAGAAAGTGCTGTTGTTGTGATGGAAGAATCAGACAAAAAGATCAAGTCTGCCCAGGACATGGTAACTGATATGCTATTGCCAGTGACAAATACTTTTCAGACCTTCACTGTTTAACACATCCCCTGATCTGTGGTAATTGATGTCATTAGGCTGCTCTGTCTGGAGGAAAATGGCTGTTGCTCCATTAAGATTTACTCTGAAAGTGCAACACACAAACGCCTCGTTGGAAGTGCATGTGTGTTGGTCTCTTTGCCTTAAAGACAACTCTGTGGTAGGAATGGCTGTTTGAATAGATGACTTCCTGAGAACAAATGACTGCACCCTGAAATTAGCACAGGTCTCCTTGTTTTGCAGCCTCAGACTGAATTGTGGCTCTGAGGTGCAACCACCTGAATTCAAGATTCCTGGTTTTAAGAGCTGCAGAAATTCGAGTCACAAAGCATTAAAGGGAGTCAGATGGGGCTGTTACTTCAGATGTTCTGTGGAAGCTTCTTTCTGATATTCATTTAATATGACAGAGGGAAGTCTGTATTCTGCTTTTAGTTCTTGGGCAGACCTGGTATCTTGACATCTGAGGTGTCTTTACTTGAGCTGGAAGTGAGGCAGTGGGGTGAGGGGAGGCTTGAGGTTCTATTTCTGAAGAGTGCTACACCTGAGAATTGAGTAGGGCTTGAAGAACGGTGCAGTCACAGCTGAACTTTTCTTCTTCAGGATGAGGAAGGAAGCGAGGACTCCTCAGATGAAGATGACACTGAGGAGGAGAATGACAGTGGGGATGAGGAAAAGAATGAAGAAGTTGATGATGATTTTCGCAGTCAGCTGATGAATGTTCTTCAAGCAGGGAATGCACTGGTATGTTTTCACTGCCTATCTTGATACAGATACCAGGAGATTTAGGGTGGCAAAGGATTATCTAATGCCCACATCCTGTCTGAGCCCCCACAGAGGTAACCCTGGCCATCTAATTTGAAGGACTGCTTTTGAAGCAAGTCAGGATTTTCAGAACAAGCTGTGGGAATGAGTTACTTGTTCCTTGATTTATTGTTATTGTGTCTTGAGTGCTTTCGCTTGTCCAGCCTAGGCTGATAGAGCTTGAATTGCTGCCTGTGATGAAGGAGATGGACATGAGCTAAAGCACTGAGTTGTTCCATGGTGGCTCTATTGTCTGGCCTGTGTGGAGCAGTGTCATCCCTGCAGGCTCCTCTGGAGACTTGGAGCAGCTCTGGAGTGTGGTTTTATGGTTCCTATAAAGGCTGCAGAAATAGTAACATATTAACCCCTTCACTGAAGGAGCAGCAGCACAGAGGGAGCCAGTGTCAAAACCTCAGCCTCTTCCCTCTCCCAGTCTCTGGGTCTACATGTTAGTACTTTGCAACCTGGTGGGAAATATGAGCTGGATTAGTTATTGATCTGAGCATCTGTTTTCCTTCCACATGTTGTTATTCTGGGGCTAGAGGAAGCTACATCCCTACTGTGAGCCTGCTCTCGGCTGTGGTTCTCTCCCTACTCTTTCTGAAGTGCATGAAATGACGTGTTGGTTTTGCATTTTGAAAACAAAAGGGAGGAGAAGAGAGTGATGAAGAGCTGGATGATGAGGCTATGATGGCTCTTGACAAGAACATCTCAGCCCTTTTTGCGGAGCAGCAGAAACGGATCCAGGCGAAGAAGGATGAGAAAGACAAGATGCGGAAAGAGAAGATTCTACGGAGAGATTTCAAGATAAAGGTGGGAGATGAGTGTTTGGTGTGAAGACTTCTGGCTTATTAGCATGTTAGCTGTAGCCCACTGCATGTCATGAGGTACCTAACACTAAAGAGCTTGGACATTCACGTGTGTCATAAGCTTTTGGAGGCTGGGACTGGATTGTTCTGGCTTCGTATAGCACCTGGCACAGCAAGATCGTGGTCAGTGATTGGGAGCTTCACATGCCCACTTCAAAACAAAAACCAGGACTGTGCTATCAAAACATGAACTGTGGTTTCTGTTTGCTGGAAACTGTAATGATTCAGTTGATTAGATCCATCCCCACAGCTACCCAAACGTGGGAGCCGTTGGGTTTAGTACACTGGACAAGCTTCACGTGCCTCAGTGTGACATAGGTTACCTCCTCTGGTCGTTCTGCAGTGTAAGTGGTTATTTTAGCTTGTTATGCTAATAAAATCAGGAGGATGATGGTGAAGGGCCCCTGGTCATTTGTGACTGTCATGCTGACTGCTGGCCTCGTGGTGTCAGCGTGGACTGCGCAGGGTAGTGGCATCCAGGGACAGCTCCAGCTGCTCCCATACACAAATGTCTGATGTTAAAGTAACCAAGATGAAGGCTGAATGGTGTAGGGAGCCATTGGCTCGACTGCATTTTCACTCTGATGCTGTGCTAGAAGAGGCTGATTTTATGCTATTGCGCTGTCTCAAGTCAAAGGGGGATTGCAGGAGTGAGAGCTATCAGTGAATGGTGCTGACAGAGGTATGTGCCAAGTTACAGCGACAGCAGGGCTAGAGAGGTGGCAGTGATTCTCATAACTGCTCTTTCTAAATGGTGTCACTGCACAAAATAGGCTAAAGTCAACAGACAGCCTTTAATCTTCAGTTCCAGATTTTTAGTTTTCAGTTTCTCATGCCCTGGCAGTACAAATGGTAGCAGAAGGTGTACAGATCTCAGCTGCAAATCACTTTCTTCAGCCCACTCCAGCTGCTATATAGCCCACTTCAGTCTGAAGGAGCTGCTCTATCACATTTCCCTGCCTGCTTTAGTTCTCACATCAGTAACTCTTGTATTTGCAGGTGCTGGATCTGGTTGAAGCATTCCTCATTAAGCAATCGGAGAACCCCTTGGTGTTTGACATCATCGAGCCCCTGCTTCGGCTGATTGAACAATGCATGATCTCAGACTCTGACAAGCAGGAGGTTGACTTCCTCCAGAAAACAGCCAATATCTTCAGGTAAGTGTCCTTAGCCCTGCAGATAACAGGTGATGGCTTTTGATACACTCGCGTGGTGTTGGTCTTTCTAAGACTGAAGACAATTGCTATGCTTCGAGGTTATGTAGAATTCGGTTACCAGCACCACATGCACACAATGCTTAGTCACACCCTGCAGGAAAGAAATTAGTCTCTGGGTTTTGTAGTTTGAGAGACTTCAATTGTCAAACCCATCTGTAGGTGGGAACTTTAAGAACAAATGTTGGTATTGCAGGCACAGTGCCATGTCACCCAGTGTCTCCACAGGCCTCTGACCTCTGAGTCAGACCATGCAGCAGTTCTCTAGACTCACAGGGTTGCTGCTGTGGCTGGAACAAAACTCAGCAAGTTGTTGTTGAGACAGGCAGTGCAAATTCTCCCTGTTCATGGCCAGAAGTCAGGCATGATGATCCAGGGGCTGGAGCACCTCTGCTGTGATGACAGGCTGAGGGAGCTGGGATTGTTCAGCCTGGAGAAGAGAAGACTCCTGGGGGACCCTATAACTGCCTTCCAGTACCTGAAGGCATCCTATAGGAAGGCTGGAGAGGACTCTTCACAGACTGTCCAGTCATAGGATGAGGGGAAATGGTTTTAAACTGAGGGAAAATAGGTTTAGATTGGATCTTAGGAAAAAGCTCTTCAGTAGGAGGGTGGTGAGACTCTGGAATAGATTGCCCAGAGGAGCTGTGGATGCTTCTCCCTAGAGGTGTTCAAGGCCAGGTTGGATGAGACCTTGAGCAACCTGGTGGAGTTGAGAGGCGTCCCTGCCCATGGCAGGGAGGTTGGATTAGATGATCTCTGAGGTCCCTTCCAGCCTAAACCATTCTATGATGACACAGTCTGGACACAGACAGAATGTGTGGTGTGTTGTCCTCTGTTCACCCCTCCCTGACAGCCTCACCACTGCTCTAAAGCCAGTGCTGTACTCTACCCTGTGTTGAGAAGCACTTCTGCAGGAGCAGGGTTTGAGGCAGCCAGTCTCTTTTGTGGGAGCTCTGGAGGAAAAGTTGACTGCCTGAATAGGTGCTGGAAGGTGAAGAGCAGTCAGCCTCCTCTCCCTTCTTGACACGGCAACGACTGCCTCTTGCTGCCTACAGCTACCACCAGTTTTGTTGGCGTGTCACCCTGAGCCCAGTGACGAGGGTTCGCAGCAATCCGTTCCCCAGAGCCCTTCCCTAGGTAATGCCTTGGGGTTTGCTTTTAATGCTCTTTCAGGAACTCCCTGTGCCGAGCTAAGCAATACTGCAAGAAAGTGGGTGCCCTGCAAGAAGATTTGCACGCTTCCGTGGAGAGGCTTGTGAAGAAAGCCTGCAAGCTCACCGACACTTCAGTGGCTCTCTATTATTTCAGGTGAGTGTTTAAAAAGGAGCATCTCCACTCGGCGCTGCGGGCTGGTCCGTAAGCAGCTGTCACGTTGCATATTGGAATGGTTCAGGGAAGCGAGACTTGAAGGTTGGGTGCCAGCGTCTGTGTCTTACATGAGGACTAGTCACTCATCCTGGAAATCTGGAGCATTTTCAACTAGATGTCTGTTTTTTTTGTGATCATCTTCTGCAGATTCTGAGATACAGCAATGATCTGGTGCAGCTTTTGCTGGAAGTGATGGGAAGTGCTTCCTTGAGGCTTCCTCAGGGAGTACTGAGTTGCGTGTGATTGCGATTCAGTGTGGGGATGAGTAGTTTATAGTCAATCTGCAGTGATCACTTTGCATATATAGTGGTTTATTGTCACTGTGATACATAAAATGGACAATAATGATTATGAGTCCTGGCTGTACGTACCAGTATTCACTCTTTTGCTGCTGAATATGGGTGAACTGGGATCAGCCATATGTGTATTTGTTAGGAAACAGGAGCAGTTTTTCTGTTTCCTGGTCTAAGTGGAAGTGCTGTTTACCAGTAGGCTCTCTTGTGACTTGCAGTGAGTTTCAGGAGGGCTTTCATACTCAAATCTAGGATTTCTCAACACAACTGTGTATGCAGCAGGTACCATGTTGCATGGTCAGCCCGGTGCCATTGGGCAGTGGCAGCTCTACCGCACACCCCGCTGGTAGCTGTGCAGGAAGAACAGAGGGCTGGCTGTGTGTGCCACACAGCTCCCTGGCACTGACAGTCCTGAGTGGAGCAGAGCCCACTCAATACAGCATTTCTCAAGAGCAGCAGTGTGTCTCTGTGCTCTCTCAGGTGATGTGCCTGAGTTCTGCAGGCACACAGCAGCCTGGGCTGAGAGGAGGGTGCACAGCAGCGCTGGCTGAGCTGTGCATGCTCAGACATCCTGGGCAAATGCAGGAGTCCTCAAGCAGTGCTGGTCAAAAGCATGAGTTTGAGGAAACCAGGCTGATAGTGGGGGTGTCAGACTGCAGAGAGGGACATGGTCTAGTGGTGACCTGGCAATGCTGGGTTAATGGTTGGACTTGATGATCTTAAGGTCTTTTCCGACCAAAACATGATAATGAAACAATGCATCCTCCTAAGCTTTATTTGTCTCTTGGTCTGGCAGGAATGGGATAGACTGAGAGAAGGGGCCCTCTCAGACTCTTTAACCCCCGTGGTACGGAAGAGGCTGCCTGCATCACTTGGCCTCTGCCTTCTGGTGGCTTTGCAGTGGCACCGTGACACTGTGGTAACTGCTGTGTTCTCCCCTTTTCCTTTTCCCTTTAGTGCCTCATTATATCTGCTCAAAGTGTTGAGAGGAAGCACATCTGATAAGTCATCAACTCCTCCTGCCCCTCTGCCAGAAAAACAGAGCAAATCCATCCCAGAGGCTTGTCAGGTAAGACAGCAGGCTGCCCCTGAGGCACTGGGCTTTGCCAGTAAAGTTGCATTACCCCACTTTGCTGGGTGGGCCTTGCTTATTCTGGTCCTGCTGCCTGCAGATACCTGTCCATGTGATTTCTTTTCCCTAAAGCTGTTACATTCCTCATCCCCTTCTGTCCCTCGCCCTGCTGCCTTTGCAGTGCCTGCTTGCCTATAGCCACCAGGGGCTGCTGATGTACAGTGGATCCAGGTTAACTGCCGAAGAAGCCTGATGTGTATTTATGCTGCTCTGCTGGCTGATTTGCTATTTTTTTCCTTTAATCTCTTGGCAGTCACTCTTGAGTTCTTTTCTGGGAGGGTGCTGAGGAGCAGGGAGGCATAGGGCACTGGTGGATGAGTGTGAACTCTGTCTCTGAGGTCTGGGCTGAGTTATCTCAGGGTGAAGAGTGTGGAGCAGACGTGATTTCAGTGGTAGTTGTTTGCAGAGAGTCTTCATCTGGTTGTACTGTGGGTGTCTGTACTCGTGGATCTTTACTGTCAGGTTCCCTTTCACCTACTGCCTCTGCTGAATTTCACAGGTCTCTGAATTTGGTGACCCTGTATATTGGGCAACCCAGTCCAGTTACCTCCACTAGAAACCTGGCAATTAGTGTTTCACTAGCGAGCCTGATACTTGCCTCTGAACCACTCAAATTGTGTGCAGAAAACAGTGCCTTAATCCTGTTGGCATTTTGTGGCAGAGAAAAATAAACAGGGCTCATTCATGACAAGGGAGGGCCTGGAAAGTACAAAATGCTGAGCTATTATTAGTGGCTGAAAAGACAGGCAATGTTCTTAAGGCTTAGGGAGAGACCAGGAGTGTTAATCCAAGCAGCTCTTGTTCCACGCTGGGCCTTTCTGGAAAGAAAAACAGAGACCTATGAGGAGTATAAACAACATACTTGACATTGAGGCTGGAGTGAGACATGCTTCACAGCATCCTTGTGCTTCCTTGTCCTTCCCAGGGAAGGCTGTTATTCCAGTGGGAACAGAGCTGTGGTCTTGGCCAGCCAAAGACACAGCTGGCAGCTGACAGGAGAGGCTGATTTGAGGGAAGTGACACAGTTTGGTCTGTGTGGTGCTGACATTGTGCTGGGGCTGGGAAGGTTTTGCAGTGGGGAACCAGAGACAAAGGTGTGGTGTGTTTCCAGTGAGCAGTGCTTTGTGAGCTTAACCCGCAGCTTTTCAGTAAGCAGCGAGGTGGAACTAGGGCAGAGACTCCTGTGATGCAGTGGCCAAATTTACAGAAAAGCCCCTTACTGTAGAATTTTTTGACAGTAAACATCTGCATGGGAGGAGGAATTAATTTTTTCCCTGCAGATGTGTATGTCAAAAGTATAGACACCTGACTAGGAAACTGAGGTTGTGTATTTCAAGATCCATCTCTCCCATTCCACTCTGTGTGCAGCTGCAGTAGCACTGAGAGTATGGCCTGAGAGTGGGACACAACATTAACATGGCTTTAGCTTGCTCTGAGGCCATGGAAAAAAATGCTTGGGCAGAGGTTCACAAATGGCCTGTGCACTATTGTGAAAATCACAGCGTTGACCTCCTGGGCTTTAATTTTTCTTTCTTCCCCGAGAGCTGTGCTTCCCTGGCGAGAATGGTCAGGAGTGTTGGGATGTGATGCTCCACACTTGGCTCTTCATTCACCCCTGTGGTGTTAGTTTAGATCTGTATGGCCTGTGCAGGTTTCACCTGGTTGCTGCATGTCTGAGTTTCTTATTCTCTGCAGAGGGGGACATCAGAGCATTTGCACAGTTTGCTGGATCCTTGATCAGAGCTAGGGCTTGTCCGCTCGGTACCTGGGGATCCTGGGCATAACTGCTAAATACATGTAGATCTAGAGATCTCCGTGCACTAATACCTAGAGATTCAGACAGGTCTACAGCTGAGAACGCCCTGTGCACATCACAACTGCTGCAGGGTGGTCTTCGAGTGCTCTGTGGGCCTCTTGTTAGCCATGCCCAACACAAACCTAGCAGCATAGTCCCGTGCTACACCACGCTACGTGCACTGTGTGTAGTCTGGCTGGAAAGCTGTTCTGCCTAACATGGTCATATGGCACTTGGGAGAGCATGTTTGGGGCCCACCTGGTTGTTTCTTCATGGTTCTGTGTTGTATCTCATAGGCTTGTGTTGTATAAGCTACCCAAGAATATCTAGTTGTTGGAAAAATCTGTGCGCGCCGGTAGAAATTACTCATTGCTAATGATTCATCCTCGTGTTTACCTGGATTTTGTAGTTTTTTGTTCTGCTCTTTCCCTACAGCTTTTGAGCACAGGTTGTTTGAATGTGGAGAGGGTGACTGTCATCTACCAGCAAGCACTGACACAATTCCTCACTAAACGGAAGAGTGGCTTTACCATCTCCATGTTCCACGATCTCTTCAGACGCTTCCCGGTACGTGTTGCTGACTGCGTGGCATGTTGTCTTCTGGTGGCTCTGCAGTACGGTTGTAATTCCAGAAAAAGTAGGGAGAGAGAATTCTCCACTTCATTGGAGGCTGCTTAAACTGCTGTAAGGTTTCCTTCACCCACACAGACTCGGTACTGCATGTTTTGGTAGCAGCGCTGCAGAAGGGTGGGATTTCACTTGTGGTTGGCATTGGGATACTGTTTGGAGACTGGAGGTGAACAGAAAGCTGCTCTACAAAGCATAGCCTAAGAAGCTCTAGTTTTTTACCAGTATTCAAGGCAACCTGGATGAAAGAGGTTTGCACAAAGGCAGAAGGGTCCAGCTTGTTTAAACATCTCATGTAGCTGCTGTCCAGCTTTCCTCTGAGTGCCTGCTCAGTTTATCAGTTCTCTTCAAAGAAGGCTGTAGAACAGGGTCCAGTTGGAATCTAATCTGCAAGCTGGATGTTGAGACAGTGCCTGAAATGTTTGAGGTATTTCCTGCAAACTTGACCTATGCCTGGAGCTGGTCTTTGCAATGAGGACAGACAGATTTTAAGAAGTAGGCCTTGAGTCTGAATGTCATAGAGTTCTGGAGGGATTTTTAGGTCAGAGTGAGGTAGAGACAGTTGCCAGAAGCCGTTTCTCAAGGGCTTCAACCTCTTAGAATTGATGGCTGACAGGAGGGTGGGAGGAGACACAGGCTTGTGTAACTGGGAGAAGATGCTTTCAGACTCTGAGGGAATCCACTCAGGAGAGGGTTCTTTTGCATGCCAGCTTGCTTAGGACACCAGCCCATGGTGCTACCTACATAAGTTAGTGAAATAGGGGGCAGAGAATGGTGGTGTGCTGCCCACATGGACAGCAATCTTAAGATCCCATCTGCAGCTTTTTAGAGTCTGTGGATTCCATGTGACTGTTCCTTGCAGAAATATCTTTTAAAATCTTTAAGCTCCTCCCTTTTATAAAACAAAGGGCGTGATACACACAGATACTGGCCCATTTACAGCTGGGCTTTGCCCACTTGCTAGAGCTTTCTGTTCTTTTAGTAGTCTTCTTACCCGCACAAAGAAGCTGTTTCAGGTGGTGTGGTTGGAATAACCATCTGAACAATCCATCAGTGAACTGTGCAGCAAGCTGCTGTCCATGCTTTGTCAGGCCAGACCTTCCAGTGCCTGACAGATGACATTAAAGGTATGCCAGTAAAATATTTGCAATCCAGATGCTTTCTCGCTTCTTGTCTCTGGATTCCTTGTGCCCCTCAATGGGAAATATTTTGCCTATAAACACAGAAATTGGTGGATTAGGCCAGAACACAGGTTCATCGAGTTTTGCTGACTGTTACCTCTCCTCTAGAAAGGTTATTTTGATGAAGATTTGGTGCAGGGGACAGCTTTAAGATAACCTGCCTCGAGGGAGGCTTTCCTCCTGACACAGTTGTTTCAGGCCCCTTTGGCACGTGGGTTCAGATCTTTGCCCAAGCTCTGACATTCTCCAGTCTAACTCAGCACGTTCTCCTTTGCCTCTGGGACTGTTCCTCCATGTGAAGCAAACTCCTACCTAAACTATCAGCCAGATGCTGACTTAAACAACAACCAGGCAGAGCACAGGAGATGAAATCTTTGCCTGTTTTTTCCAATTTAAAAGTTTTTCTGCCGATTGCCGTGTGATCAAGATTTCACCCAGGGCTGGTGTGAGCAAAGCTGTTAATTTTCAAGTAAGCTGTTGATGATCTTTGGACACTTTTACTTTCTTGTGGCATTTTCTTCTCACTCGATAAGCTGTGTAAAATACGGACTGTTTTGCTTGAAAAAGAAACCTGCCTGTCAGCAAACTGCTAATAAGAGACTGGGTCTTTCTTTGTTACAGCTCGTGTGTAAGCCATTAGTAGACACTCTTGTCAAGTTTATCACAGCGGGAGCCAGACAACATCAGCAGGTAAGAAAGCAAGCAAACAATCAAAGCTGTATTAAGCAGTCAATCGGAGAAGTCAGTCACGGCAGCTCAGATGATGCTTAATATGCTTGTAGCTGCCTTTAGGGCTGCCCAGTTTGGGGAAGTGGGTTTCCTGGGGGGATGGCTTTTACAAATACTCCCTTGATGCTTCAGGTACGTGACTGCAGTTGTGGCAGTAGCTTATGTATCCACAGTCACGAGGGTTCTGTGGCAGCATCTCCTTTAAACCTGCCTGCAGCTTTCCAGGTTGACTGTTGTAGTGGTTTCCTTCAGTCACTCCCTGATTATTTTCTTACTGGGAAGATGCTCCTGTGCACTAGTGCAGTTGCCTCCTAAGCCTAACTTGAGGTCAGCTTCTTGATTCTTCTCCGTGCCTTGCCAGTCAAGGTTTCTAGGCCACAAGCTTCTGTGGCTGGTTGGAAACCACCTGTACTCTAGATCAGACTGCTGATGGTTGATTGCCTGGGCCTGACTAACACAAAGTGAGCGAAGCCTTAACACTAAAACATCACAGGGCAAGCACACGGCTCGCTCGCCGCTGCCTGGGCAGGGAGCGAGGACTGTCTGGGTTTCAGTGCAGCCCGTACTGCAGTGGGGATGCCTTCCATGCAGGTAAGAACCAAAACCCCTCTAGGCCAGTAGCACTGGGACTCAAACGTTCCCACCTGCTCACTGGAACGTGCACCTGTCCTCTGCAGAAGTGCATCTGAGATTGAACTTTCCATTTCATGAATAGCTGTTTTGTTGTCTCTGGTGATTGGAGGGAGTGTGAAGGGCTAGGCAGGTGCTTGCAGTAAGGCTGCTTTACATGGTTGGTGTAAATTGCATTTCAGGCTCTTTTACCCAACAGGAATGGCTTTGATTTAAACAAGAACAAAACTGAGAGTGAATTAAGCTCTTAGTAATTGTGGTGGATGGAAATAAAGATGTGCTACGCAAATAACAAATTAATTGTAAGGCACATACTTGATGCTATCCTCAAGAGACCAGAACAGCATCCCAAGCAGACAGCTTCATTATGTGGGTATCTTTGCTTCCCCACAGAGAATAGCATTGTCCTTCTTTCAGGGCTTCCACAGTTAGCTGCTCAAGCTTTGTTCCAGAGCCTGTTTGTCTGTGGGTGGGAGGAGCAGGGGAGGACGTGCAGTGTGCTGTGTGTGGGAGACTGCACAGAGAACGTGGAAGTACTACTGTTTAAACAAAGGCAGCAGGGAGAGCAGTACCCTGTGTAAAGCCTGTGCAGTTTGGAGTTGCAGCTGGATGTTTTTTGCACACTGCTTCCTTCTCGGGAGTTCTGGCTTCTCCTCATCAAATGTCCAGTTTGCCAGGTTTTCAGTTCTGTCTTCCCACTGATCCTCAATGCAAATGGACACAGTGCTTTGGTGGTGTCCCAGGGGGCAAGGGACAAGCTAGGTGGGTTGTGGGTAAAGCATGGGGATAACTTCTCTACAGCTCCTGGGCAGCCTTTGGGTCGGTGGAGGGGCTCAGCTACCGAAAGGGCTGTTCTGAATCAGAGTCCTGAAGGTACCAGCGATCTCCTCGTACTCTTCTCGAAAGTCAGTACTCTGACTTTCTTAGAATCATAGAATGCCCCAGGCTGGACCTCCAAAAGTCATCTGGTCCAACCCCCGTGCATTGAGCAGGGACATCCTTAACTAGATCAGGTTGCTCAGAGCCTGGTGGTTGAGAGGTAAGTGGGGTGGTCTCCCACGTTCAGCCCATGAACACTGAGCTAGCTTAGCCCATGAGTCATTGAACTAGCTTAGTCCCAGAGATGTGAGGCTTAATTCCCCTTCTGACACCACTGTTATTAATGCTGATCGTTCTGGCTGCGCCTGTTACATCTGTGTGAACAGCTAATCCTGCTGTGATTTTGGGTTTCTTGGCTCTGCACACCCCTTTGGCAGGGTGTCCTCAGGGCCGTGCTGGGTGGGGAGAGCCGTGCTCTGCACGGGAAGCCGGAGGCTCACAGCTCTGGCCAGTTGCCTCATATTGGCCCTGGGGCTCTGGCCCAGCACGTTTACTGACCACTATCCCAGCTGGCCCTTCCCAAAGGAGTAGGAGAAGCAGATGTGCCTTCAGGTTGGGCTTTTAGGTAGTTCTGAACAAAAGTGGTTCATGAGGAGATGTAAAGGAGAATGTTCCTTCCTCCTCAGCCTGAATACCTGGCAGTATAGCTCAGTATATCCCTGGGCACAGGCATGGGGAGATCACGGGCAGGAGTGGCTGGCTGAAAGCTGTGTTTTATTTCTGCAAATGGCAGCATTCATTAACATGAAATTGTGGCTTCTGCAGAGTGAGTCCGAGAAGACTGGAAAGCAGAGACTGTTGGCTGTAGCTGATGACTTGGGCAGCTGGGGCTTGCACTGCTGCAGCTTCTCTGTGCATCCCATCCCCTTCAGCTGCTCACCTACAAAACCCAGAGAACATCAAACCCTCAGCAGCAGCGTTGTGTCCATAGAGCTGGAGGTGTTTGTAGCTATGGGATGGGTGTTGTGTGCCTTTCTTTGGCCTGTGTGGTTGCTGCAGAGAAGGGTCAGGGGGTGCATCTGGATGCAAAAGCTTAGCAGAAAGAAAAAGAAGCTTTAGAATGAAAACTTAGGTAGTGTGACTGAGATCATCAGCCCTTTCCCCTGGCACATAGGAACAGTGTCTAAAGGTGGAGGTTGTTCACCTCCATGTTGAAGTAATTTGTGAGCTGTACAGAGCAGCACATTGGGGGGTGGGAGCTCTTAAGGCTGTTTTAAACCTGGCTCATAGTGGCTGGGCTGGTAGGTTTTCCCAGCAGTAAGTTCAACCTGTATAACACGTTTTAAACTGGAAGTGTGAATTTGTAGTGGTCTTACAGAGACTAAACTTGAAACTGAAGCTTCTGTGTGTTGCCAGGCTCTGTTCCCTGGAGCGTGGCTGCCTGCAGGAGACAGTAACACAGCAGTGTGCCTGGAAAAGGAAAGAGCTGGAGAGGTTGCCATTTCTGAGCGGGGGAATAAAGGGCAAGGGATGCTTGACCAGGGAAGGGGAGTTGTCATCCCACCCTGAATTCACTTAGTATCTGTTTAAACCTGTCCATCAGAAAGAGCCAAGGTGAAGATCTGTGTGGCAGCAGATCTGCAGATCGCCTTGTTTCAGGCAGTTTGTGCATCCGAGCTGCATTCCTCACCTTGGTGAGACCACACTGACTGCAGGACACTGTGAATCATATTCTGCCTGTTCAGAGCACTGTGACTCTGGCAGCTGGTGCTTTGAATCCTCAGTGTTACCTGTTGCCTGGCCTATTTCTCAAACTGCTTTTCTGAGCTCCAGAAGACTGCTGTCCCAAAGGTGTCTGTGTGCAAGTGAAAATGCTTCAGGCTTGTCAAAAATGAACAAGCTAATGTTTGGATGTCTTTCATTTATTGAACTGAGAAATCTGCTGGGGTTTGCTGGGGTTTGTTTTCTTTTGTTGTTTGTTTTATTACAGTAGCAGTTGGGATCTTTTCCCTAAACTTCTGTTGGTCCTTGCTTTCCCCTAGGAGTAACTTCAGCCAACATCTAACTTAAAGCTGCACTGTCTTCTCAGGATATGGCCTTGCACTCTTGTCTGCTGTAGAAAGAAGGGAACAGAACCAAGAATGAAATCACTGGGTTGTAAGCACCTACCGTGAAGCTTTTCAAGAGGGCCTTTAGTGTTTAAGAAGAGCTACAAGTTAAAGGAAAAAAGAGAAAAGGTGGTAAAGAATCAATTTTTTTTTAGGGGTAGTTAATCCTGCTTGTTGGATGGAGTTGTGAGGACTGAGAGCCTGCGGATCAGTCCCACTGTGACCTTGTACTTGCTGTACTGAGCAGCAGAAATGTCTTCAGTGGTAGGGAAATGGGACACATCACAATCTTTTTGTACACACAGGCAGATTTGATAGCTTTCTCCTACGGACAAGGTGCTTACACAGAGTAAAGTGTAGTTAACATTGCTAGAATCCAGTACCTGCCCATGTGGCTGCACACACACGTGTGCTCCGGGTGGCCTAGGGACAAGTGACAGCGAGGGCTATAGTCTTCAGTGATAAGACTGGTGTGGGAAAATGAGTGGTTATCAAAACTGGAGCTTGTGTTACACCTTTGAGTTGACCTGGTGCTGCTGGATCGTGTGAAGCTCCTGGCACAGCCAGTGCTGTTGGCAGCAGAAAGCCTTGCGGGGAGCCAAGCAAAATGTGTGTGGTGCTTACAGGTGGGGGAGGCTTGGGCTGTTTTGTTGGCTGAGGGTGTTGCTGTCAGCCTGGTGTCTTCCACAAGGACTAAAGAGGTTCTCTCAAACTCTGTTTAGAAAAAAAAATGCATATGAGCTTGTTCTCACTTCCTCCTTTCTTGATGCAGTTTGACCCTACTGTTTTCCAAGAGACCTTGACCTTCAAATTACTTCCTTGTGCCTTGTTTCAGTGGGTGCATTGTTGCTTTTTCAATAGGCACAGAAGGCTTGTTTATTTGGCTTGGGCTGATGAAGTGTAAACCAGGGATCAAAACGTGTTTAATTTAATGATTGTTGCGTGAGTCAGCTACATACCAGAACCCTCCTGAGCCTTAGGTGAGGAATGTCTTCCTGGTTTATTTTTAGCAGCATCAGTCTGATGAGCATAGCTACAGTAACAGCTAGTTCTGGAGCTGTGCAGTCTTGGGTTGTCCTCCTGATGCTGTTACAGCACAAACCCCTTGGTGGTGCATTGTTAATTGTGGAGATGTTCTTCCTGCAGTTCCCCCCCTTGCCCTTCTCCTACGTGCTGATTAGCCCAGGAACTAATGCTTCTACCCTAAAAACTCTTGTTAGTCTGAAGATCGGGTGGAGGAGGAGAATGTGTGGCTGGTTGTACTGCAGTACCCAGGGCTTACTGCTGATGTGAGCTCCTGCAGGCAAGTGCATCTTCCAGGTGCCAGCTCTGAACTGGAAACAGGCTGAAGCACAGGCCCTCTGAAGCCTGGACTGCAAGAACCATGCTTTTCCTGGAGAAAACCAGCTTCTTTACCAGTGGTCTTGGAACCTGTTTGGAAAGGAAGATTAGTAAATGAAATGTGCACTACTACCGGGGTAGGGTGTTGTCCCCACCTCGCTTGTACTGGCAGACATCTAGACCACTTCTAGTCCATAACTTCTTTCCTAGGGTCTGCACATGATTTGATACCTGTCCCTTGTTCTTTTCCTTTGGGGAAGGCACTGGGAGTCCCCATTTCAATACTGTTTCTCAGGATCTTGGCAGTTATTTTTGCACCGTGGTCGCACATCAGTTTGACTACATTCCTGGCTTATTTACATGTAAAGCTATATTGATTGAGGATGTTGTGGTAGCTGGGACCATAATGATGCTGTATTTGTCCATCAATTATTTTCTGTGATTTGGCTAGAACTCTGCAAAGCTGATGAAAGTGCAGAGCTGTCAGGAAACTAATAAAAGTCATTTTACTTAGTGTGGAGATGAGAATGGGCACAGAGACCGAGTTCAAAATGTCATCTTTTGTCATATAGATTCATTAATCTTTCAAAATGTGTTTTTATAAAGCAGGCTGTGACAAGGAACCCTTTAAGATCTATCTAATAGAGAGTGTATTTTAGGTAGGTTGCTAATTAATCTTGGTGCTTTGGCAGTCTCCCCAGAGGGATCAAACATATAGAGACATAATTTCACAGAACTGAAGCAATTCTGTGCCAGAGCTGCCATCACCAGAAGAGTAAAATATGATCCCAAAGTCCTGTCAAAGAGGGTCTTGGCTGGTTCACAGTTACCCTTCGGAACTGTTTATGTTCTATGTAAATATCTAAGTTAAAAAGTAATTAAACTTTAATGCAGCAAGAAAAGTAAAAGCATGGCCAAGCCTCAGCAGCCAGCACCCCTCAGTGTGTATGTTTGGGAGTATTCCTCCTCACGCTGTGACAGATGAAGGGATCGCTACGCTAGTGCCCTGCCAGCACGCTCACGGGTAGTTTCCAGCAGGTGGGTAGGAAGTGCTTCTTACGGAATATTTTGCATAAGCTGATCTTAGCAACAAAGCAAAATAAACCTCCCCGGTAAGCACCAGCACCAGTTCAGCTCTGCCTCCTTTGCATCAGAAATAAGAACTCGCTAAGCAACAGGCTGTGACTGAAAGGTTCCAGTCCTTCAGAACATCCCCACGGCAGGGGTGGGCCACTGTCCCGCTGTCCCCCATAGAGGTGTCACTAGAGGGAGGGCTTGTCGAGGTGTGTCCACCTTCAGAGGGTGAGTTACCCACAGGCAGGGATTGCTTCTGCCTGACACTGTTCCAGTGGCTGTTGCCCACCTTTTTGCCGCCTCCTGCTCGGTGTGCACCCACTCTTTCATGGAGAGAAACAATTTCCAGCTGGAAAACGTATGTCAGACTGACACACTTTGGCTTCAGGCTGTCCTGCTCCTGTTCCTGTTTTTGTTTTGTGTTAGTAGATGGTCAAGGAGATCCTGCGTTTTGCAAGATAAAGCTGAACCAGGAGTGTGCTCTTGTGTATTTCTGAGCTATCTGAACATGAGCTGGCAAAGCCCTGTGACATGTTCTAGCTCTTGGTATGTAAACGGGCCCTCTGAAATCGAAGGGCAAACAGTTGAAGGCATAAGTGCTTTGCTGGGTCAGGGCCAGAGTGCTCTACTTTTTTTGTGTAGGGATTTTTTTAATTCCTAGACTTTTAAGACGGTTGTGGATGTGGATTATTGCATCCCAATCTATCATTTTTGAGAGCATCTCTTGCAGGGGGAGAGCTCAAAGAAACTCTCTTCCTTTGGCGAGTTGGAGGATGCTGACAGCATCTATAAATAGTCTGATGTCCTTTGGAAAGGTGTCTGATGCACAGTAAAACGGAGCACTCCGATGAACTGCTTTGCACGCCTTGTTTCTGTCTCCTTTTCCTCTCGCGTCTGTGAGATGGTTGAAAATTTGAAAAGCTCTGTTTACATTTTTCAGTTCTTCTTGACTGCATGAAAGCCAAGGGCTTGAAATCCCACAGCAGGAGTTTTTCCTCGCATTTGCATTGAGAACTTTGTGTGCTCGTGGTGTATTTCTGTTGAACAAGGGACTGAGTCTGCAGGGTCTCCTTGGAGCTTTGTGCTTGTTGTTAATTGTTTACATTTGCTTATTTTTTCTGTCATATTGGTTTGGTTTTTTTTTGCTGTATTTCTTGGTGCCTTTTAATGGCCCCTGTGTCTTTTGCCAGAAGTGTCCAACAGATAGACCCCATAGAAACCTGTAACGACTGCAGGCGTTAATTGCCTGGCACAGCAGAGCTGCCCAGGTAGCAGTCCCAGTCTTTATATTTCACTGTACTCAGTGCAGCACAAACAGAACATGAAAAAGCTCCTGCTTGCCTCTTTATTCTGATTCTGGCTGTCCAGACTGTGTTTCTTCTGCTCGCTACTGGTCAGCTGATTGTGTCGATGGTCATGTACCAAATCCTCAGTAACGGAGGAAACATTCTAGTCTTGCTGAAAACATAAGAAAATTAAGAGGTCACAAAGGCTTTAGTTGTTTGGGTGGCCACAGCTGCTGGCAAGAGCTGCCCGAGGATGGGACTGATCAGTAGTTAACAGCTCTGCGTACTGGATGGACTTGCCGAGTTGGAAAATCACGGTGATATGGTACAGATCTAAGAGTGAGTCATTTCTTAGCCTCCTAAATTCATCTTGCCATCTGACACGTGGGGAGTTGATAGTTTTTAAAAAGAGAGTGAACCACCCAAGTGTGCCGTGCTCAGCCTGACACACACAGCCCCTCCGACCATCTGATGAGTAGATATTGGTGTAGACTTTGCTTGGAGGCAAGGTCATTGCCATGTATTTAATAACAGCATAACAACAAAAAGGGGGGAAGGAAGAAACATCTGCGGTTGTGATGATGTTGAATATCCCAGTCTTAGCATTATACTCAGGCTGTAAAATGCCATCAAAGTCACCAGGATAGAATCCTGGTTTGTTGAAGTTCTGGGTAATGATTTTTGATGTGTTTAGAGTGGACTGTTGGGTCTTGGTTTGGAAATCCTAGGAAATGTGTTGCAAGGGTGTTTTGTTGGCACGTGAAGAAAGATCAGGGGGTAAAACGAAACGCCAAGCCAGGCTGTATTCACCGACAAGGATGCTCTGAAGGGTTTGTGTAGAAAGTGGTAGGTCCCTTTTTGTTATTATCTGGGGGTGTGGGCAGAATGGGCTCTGGCCGATTCCGTTTCAGCTTCCTCTTGGCACATATTAAAATGCTGCTCCACGAAAGTTAAAGAGCAAGGGAGGAGCTGGGATTGCTCTGCAGGATTTCTCCGCCAGCTCCCGGGGGTCTGGAGCCGTGTCCCTCTGCCCAGGGCAGTGTGCAGTCTGGCACGTCGCGGTGTCTCGCTCTCGGTGGATTCTGCAAAGTGAAAAGGTCTGCTGGCAGGCGCCCGAATCGATTCATCTACAGAGTTCAACCCGATACAATTTCTGACTATGGTTGGGGTTTTTATTTTTTGCTTAGCAGTGCTGTTTATTTTCATCTTTTCAATATTTTACCAAAGTGTCAGGAATTTATCTTTCAAGCAGTGTTAAAACCACCCCCCCAACTTGAATAGTTGATGTTTGAATGAATTGGGATTCTGATTTCTCATTATTTGCTGATAAATGTTCTCAAAAGATTAAAACCTTTGTCCTTGCAACATCAAGACTGGTCTAGTGAATCAGGGACAGCAGCTCAAAAGCATGCAGGGCCTAGGCAGCCTGGTGGGATTTTGTGGTGGTTTTGGCTCTTAAATCTCCTAAATTATTAAATTTGTCTAAAGCAAAATCTCCTTAAAGAGGCTGCATTATGCAGTAGCTGCCTTCTGAGTAGCCTAAAGAAAATCCTATTGCGTAGTCCCTCCTGAATTGAGGAAGATGGGCTTTGCTGTGCAGAGGGGACATCTGCCTTAGAAAGCGGTGGGAGGAGCAGCCAGGTGAGGGAACTGGGGGGCACAGGATTGATTTTGGTCTTACCAATGTGTGTAAGTAACTTGAGGTATCAGCAGAGCTTCTTGCTGTCTGATTATACAATGAGTACGCGTGTCAGATAAAAATGAACCACACGAACGCTTTGGGGATAGGTGCTTTTTGTGTTGGGTTTGGTTTTTTTCTTTCAAGAGGAAAACCAGGGTGGAGAGGGAGAGTAGCAGCCCAGAGGATTTCACAAGAGGTTTCTGTATATTTGGTATTGTTTCTTTGGGCCTCAGGTATTGGGATGTTCTGTGAGAATCTTTGCTTTGATTTCTTCATAAAAGAGCATTTCTGGCTCTGGTGTTTAGAGTGAGTAGCTTGTAAAAGCAAGGTGGAAATGCTCCAAGATAAACAGGGCCATAGTACAAAGCTAAGTTGTCTTTGCTTTTATTTATTTATTTGTTAGTTTAGTTATTTATTTATTTTAAGCTGTGTCTTTGTTCTTAACCTGGGAGAGAAGTGTTTTGAGAGTGGGAGAGGGAAATGAGCCTATTTCCTGATTTTATTTATTAATTTATTTACTTATTTATTAAATGTGGGAAGGGAGAGTCTTGGAAACATTGCACAGAACCTGTTGCTGTTCTTTTCTCCTGGTCTTGGCGTGCCCAGTGGTACCAGTGTTCCCCACCAATGTTTCAGTCGTGTAACTGGGCACTGTGGAAAGAGCAAGAAACATCAGCGCTCATGAGCATTAATCTGTGTTCTGCTACAGATTTATCTTGTGCTTTCATGACTCAATTATTTTATTTTTCAAGAATTTAGGATAATAAGATATTGACTTTTTCTTTTTTTTTTTTGGAGGGAAACATTAAGACTGATTGGCCTTTCTGATCTGGTAGGTGGATACCCCAGGGAGAAATGAATCTTTTTGTGTTCACCAGAGCAGCAGACCAATATATGGATTGCTCTGTCTGGATTGCTCTGTCCTGAGGGGCTGCCCGTTGGCCTCTGGTGAAAGAAGAGCAGAAGGGCAGTGCTGTCTTCCCCAGCCCCGAGTGCTCAGTAGCTGCATCTTTGCTGTATGCAAATGGAATATTCAAAGCTAGTATCTTAATACCATCAGCCAGGCCTGGCCTGGGAGTCCAGTGTGTTCGTGTAGATGTCCATTGTTCTGGCTGCCCAGATGTCCTGCAGCCCCTCCATCTCAGGCAGACAGCCTGCACTGAAGCCCAGTATTTACCGTGCCGATAGCCTCTGAAAAATTGCAGTGTCAGATCTTCTCCCTGGGTGTACTGACTCATCCCTACTGCCTTTGAAATCGAGCAACATCTTATTTCTGTCCCTGCTTCTTGTTAGGTTGTGGTGACCGTAGGAGGGAGCTTTGATTTTTATTTTTTAACTATTATTTTTTAATGATTTCCCCCCTGCTCCTTTCCCAGCTGCCAACAGAACGGTGCTGAAGGAAGCAGCTGTACGTGTCCCCACTTGTTTGAGGCACAAATGTCCTGTTGCAGGGAGCAGATTCTCACAAATGGGCTCCTCTGGTTAGGCAAGTGCAAGGTGAAGCTTTTGCTCTGACAAAAACATGCTCTAGAGCACTGTTTGCAGAGGAACCAGGCATGGAAAAAATCTGCTCCTCAGCAGTGGAGAGAATGTGATTTGCAGAGTCCCTGATTAAACAAATTAAGTGATGATGTTTTAGGACATGAAGAAACCTATGTGTTAAGTGGATGCTATATATAAGTCATAGGATCATAGAATCATTTTGGTTGGAAGAGACCTTTCAGGTCATCGAGTCCAACCATTAACCCAGCACTGCCAGGGCACCACTGACCCCTGTCCCACAGCTCCACAGCTTTTAAACCCCTCCAGGGATCATGGGGACTCCACCCCTGCCCTGGGCAGCCTGGGCCAGCCCTGGACAGCCCTTGTGGGGAAGGCATTTGTGCTAATGTCCAACCTAAACCTCCTTTTCCCCAAGCCTGGAGTGTTGCATGGGATTCTTGTGACCCAAGCACCTGGCCTTGTTGAACTTGCATTGCCCATCAGTCCAGCCTGGCCAGATCCCTCTGCAGACACCTCGCTACCTTCAAACCAATCAACTCACCTTCCAACACACTGTCCTGGTCTGCAGGCAGGCTACTTCAGTGTCCTGACTGCTAGTTCTGGGTTTTCTGATGTCTCAAGAACATCTAAAAAACCATAGTGTTGTGTCTTTGTTGGTGAAGACAGTGACTACTTTTACCTGTCGGGCTAAAGCTGACGTAACTCGTGTAGGTACAACTGCATTACACAAAGGTGGTTTCTGTAGGGTATAGCTCCTTCCACACTGTCAGCCAGCTTGAGTGGCGGTGGTTGAAGTGCTTGTGTCTTGCAGTAGCTGTTTTCATGTTGTGGAGGAGGAGGATGTGCCAGCATAGCTAATGTGATAAAACTTTCTGTAGTGTAGACGAGTACTGGGTAGCAGCAGAATGAAGTTAACAGCCCATCTGATGGATGTGACAGCTGCTCTTCAGAGCCTTGGCAATAGTAGTAGAATTGTACAGATTTCTTCTTAGCGCTGCTGCTGCTTAAAGCAGGACATCCAAGCCATGGGTAAAGGGGTTTATGAAGGATAAGAAAACTAAAGAGGAGAGTCAACAGGAGAGGTAGAAAGATGGAGATTTCTTCACAGTCAGTTGTGTCTCAGTTGCTGCGTTCCAGGGGGCTTTGTCCCTTTGCAGTAAGCCAGGTAGTCAAACCTCCAGTCCAAAAGCAGAGCTTCCAAAGTGGGGACCAAGGCCTGAGTGTAATCCATCCTGTGCATTTGATTTTCCTCTACTTTCAGGAGCTTTAGCAAGACTTTTCCACCATCCCTGGGCTGTTAGTGCTGAGCCTCTCGTGGAGGTGAGAGACCCTGTTCTCTTGCTGCCGAGCAGGTGATGATCAGGTCACTGCTTTTCCATTTTTTCCATTGCTGAGATAGTGACTGGGAAGTTGCATGCACTATGACTTGCTGTGTCCTGTCCCACTGGCCCAGGCTGCCCAGAGAGGTGGTGGAGTCTCCTCCTCTGGAGACTTTCCAGACCCTCCTGGCTCTGTTCCTGTGTGGGCTGCCCTGGGTGACCCTGCTCTGGCA
>JANHFX010028386.1:0-24424 GCA_027560015.1 Chloroceryle amazona
ATGAAAAAAAAAAAAAAACACATCCTTTTCTTGTGCTTCTACAGCTTGCTGAACTAAAAGGCAGCATATGGGAATGGGCCAGGCCAGGCGGGCTGTGGTGGCGATTCTCTTCAGGCAGCTGCTCCCCTGAGGCTGGCGCGCGGTGCCGTTGCAGATGAGCAGGGCGAGGGCGGACGAGGAGGAGTACTGGCACAGCTCCAAGTTCCGTGCCTTCACCTTCGACGACGAGGATGACGAGCTCTCACAGGTAGGGTCTGAGCCCGGGTCTGCTGGGGCGCCGCGGCCCGGCCCGAGACACCCCCCGGGCGGGGCCTCACCGTGGCCATCTCAGCCCAGGCCTCGGCCCTGCGCTTCGCTGAGGTTCTGCGCTTCGTGGGCGGGGTGGATATTCTCCTTCGGCCCTGCCTGGAAGCCACCGAGGGCACCTGTTTTGCTCCCCATGGTAGCCGGTCTCACTAGGACCGTGATTCCTTGCCCGTGCACTAAGCTGCATGTCCTGCCGATGGAGCTGTCAGTGTCTGTGTGTCTCTCACCTTTACAGTCATAGTGATGAAGAAGGGCTGCTGTGTCTGTTAAACACCCAGGGGCATAAAATACCTCCTCCCAAAGAGGCAGTGGAAGCTGAAGAAGCTATATGCAAAGCTCTGAGGAAGATTGAAGATAATAAGAATCAAAGTGTACTCTGCAATGCTGGGTGCCTTTACATGAGCTCTTTCTTTTGTCTGTAGCTAAAGGAATCTAAGCGGGCTGTGAATAGACTTCGGGATATCGTTGATGATGATGATGATGATGATGATGACCTTGAGAGGGTCAGCTGGAGCGGGGAACCTGTGGGAAGTAAGTGAAGAAGTACTGCAAGTTACCCTTGAGACAGAGGGAGTTTAAAGTTACTGCTTAAGTCACATCAAATTACTGCTTGAGTCATGTCATTTAGTCGAGGTCAGGAGTACTACTTGCTGTCTAATTCTAGCCTCCTCGGGTCACATTGTGAGCCACTTGATTTACCTGTGTGGATCCACTGAAAACAGAGCGTGTAGAAACACAAATTGCATAAGAAGGGGAATGCAGACAAGTGGAGGGAATTCACTGTTATCCATAGCCCAGCTTAGAGCAGATATCTTGGATGTTACAGTGTGATATTCATCAAGCTCAACAGGTCTTCAGGATTCTAGGTGATCATTTCCTTCATGCCTTCCTGCCTGAAATGGCACCATTTAAAGTTCTCTGTGCTTCATCTCCACAGCACCTTAAGGAAATATTCCAAAGTTTAGTGTGTGTTTATAGACTGATTCTTATGCTTGAAGTTTGAAAGGAAATTGTAAACATTAAGCAAATGTGTTTCTAGTGATGATGAGAGCGAGCTCATCACCCACATATGATACTGTCTGCTGCCCTTTGGAATTCCTGACCTACAGAATATGTGGCACTTGCTGGCCAGTGCCAAGCAGTGGAAATTTACATCTGGATCACCCAGAGAACCTTCAAAGGGTCTGTTCTTGTCCTATGCTGTAGCTCCGCCACATGGTTCAGGCCATTTCTTCTCTCACACGAGGTCTCTACCTATCCATTTTTTTTTCTATATCACCCCATCCTAAATTGTGTGTGTTATGCAGCTGTGTGTAAAGGACAAACTGTGTCTCAGACGAGCAGGAGGGAAACACGTACATGCTGCTGGCAACAATGCATATGTTGATAACTCTTTTTGTCTGTGTAGGAAGGAAAACTATCTTAGTTGTCAAGTGTTCAGGAAGGTATGCTCTTATGCTTCTGTATTTGAGGTAAGCCAGGGATTCTCTGTCTTGCTCTGTACCTCTAGAGAAAGGACTATGCTTTACCCCATACAACAGCATATAAACGTTGGGTGGTCTATGCATATTTTTATGTAAGCCATAACCAGCTGTACAACATTGCTGAAATCAACCTTTGCCGCAGGACAACATTCAATCATTTAACAAGCAGTGACATGAAATTGGGATGCTGGGCACTGCATCTACTTAGTGTTGAGGGTTGATGTTAGCAGGATGTGCTAGTGCAGAAATGACTAGGACACACTTGGTGACATTCCTGCTGTTCCAGGAAAACAAGAAAAACATTCTTTACAGACTGTTCTTCTCTGTTATAAATGCCCTCTGTCTGCACATAGGTATCTCCTGGTCAATCAAAGAGACAGCCTCCAGCAGCACCAGCTCGCTGGAGGGCCGAGACTCCAGCCTACAGAAGGGCTCTTCCACCTATGCTGCTTTTCCCAAGCCGGTTTCCTCCTACTCCTTAAGCAGCCTTTTCAAAGGTGAGGTTCCTCATAGATGATGTAGACAAATGGGTTTCCCCTCAAGAGTGTCAAGGGGCAATTGTGTTATCTTACCTAAATTATTTTCTCTTAAGTGTATTGCAGAAGAGAGAGGCTCTTATTTCTGCTCAGTGTGGAAGTGTATCTCTCACTGGTCAGAGATCAGAGACTCCTGTACAGAAGATCACATGCTGTTGTAGTATGGGAGGGGGCTTTGGAGTTTGTGGCTTCTTAAAAGAACAGCAAGGTAGAATGCAGCACTGTACAGCAATCTGTTTGCACGTGGAAAAGAGCAGGCTACAAGTGGACTGGTTTGGCCCATGTGGCCCTCATTTGATCCTCAGTACTGTAAAGAAGATGGGTTGATTATCCTTTCTTTGGAATTCAGCGGGCTGCTGTTGACGTTATAGCTGGTCCAGCAAAAACATGGTAGCAGCAGTGGTAACATAGCTCGTTATGGGAGGAGCTGCACAGCAGGCCATGGAGAGACACAGGTTGCAAGAGTTCAGCTATGCTATCTCATAGCCAGACCACAAAACAGCTTTTACTTTGTCTCCCTTTCTCTGGGGTGGATATTTACTCTCAACTTTGATAATGCAGTGACAATGAAAGGCATGCAAATCATAGCCTTGGTGAACAAAGCTGTCCATTTTGCCATGGCCTAAGCAGTGCCATATGCTTCAGCCTCTGCTCTGCAGGTAGATGAGTGAATTTAGGCTCTTTAACCTCTCCTGGCCTCAGCAACTAGGGAGCTGATAGAGCCCAGGTGTGATGTGGTTTGTGATGCCACAGACAACTTCAGAGCCTTAGACTACAAGTGGGGCCCAGCTATGCTGCTGTGGTGTGAGTCGCTGTACAGAGGGGCTTGTTCTACAGTGGCATAGCTGCAGCGCACTGGCTTGAAGTCTAGGCTTGTGTTCCCTCTGCAAGGGATGTTGCTGGTGAAGATGCTGGATGAAGCTCTGAGCAACCTGCTCAGAGATGTCCCTGCTGTCAGCAGGGGGGTTGGACTAGATGTCCTCTAGAGGTCCCTTCCAACCCAGACATTTCTGTGATTCTATAAGAGGGAATCTCTCATGAGTGTTTGTTTTAATTTCAGGACGAAACAAACTTCCAAGTTTTCAGTCCCTTTCGGATGGTAAGTTTTGAATCCCTTCCTCATTTTGGGAGGGGTGCAGATCTACATTAACCAAACCCTTTCTGAAAAGAGGGAAGTGTCATCTTCCTTATATCGCAGAAAAGGAAACTGAATCATGGGTCTGAAAGCTATCCAGCAAAGAAGTGGAAGGGTTGGCAGGATGGTTTGGGGTAATATGCTTATGTACAACTGATGACTGTTGGGTTTAGAGCAACTTTCTATTGCCATTTAGTGCTTGAGTTTGGGGTTTCTAACATGAAAACAAAGAAAAGGGATTTTGGAAGTGGGTGTGAATCAGGATTTTGATGTGCTATTCAGCTTTGTCTTTCTCTCTCAGCCCTCTCTGACACGGGAGCCAAAAACTATGCCCCAGAGCTGCGCAGACCGAAAGCTGAGTACAAGGTGAGCAGCCTGTGTTTTTAGTGTGCTGAGATCAGAATACTGCCAGAACTTCCTACTCTATTGTTTTCATGTGAAGTGATTAATTGGCTATTTCAGACAGCAGAGGGCAGTGCTGGGAATAGGACAGCGAGCTGCAAATTACAGCCTCACAGTAATTCAGGTGTGTTTTGCTTTTGCTCAGAAGTAGGGAGCTTTGCTGGGGGTTTTGGGTCCTCCTTATCCTAATGAATAGTCCAGCAGTCTTTGTGAAAAGGATGTTCAAATAGTGCTTTGCCTGTAAGCTGCTTTCATGCTGGGTCAGATGAATGAACATCACGTGTGCTTTTTAAATTTTTAATCTTCTAAATTTCTTATTCATGAATCCCTGGGATAGCACAGAGGGAGGTGCACAGAGGTGGAGTTCCAGTTGGCAGGAATGTTCTTCTCCCATACAGGCAGTGTTAGGTGTTTCAGAATCTAGTGGATTTGGAGATTCAGCAGATTCCTCCTACTAGGTGTGAGGTTGTGGTTCCATGTCCCTAGGTCCATCCTGTAACAGGACTGAGCACATATTTCCAACAGATACAGGCACACTCAGTACTAACACAGCTGCCCACACAGGTTAACAAAACCAAAAACCAATGCCTTTACTGGCAGACACATAAATATATAGTTCTCAAGCTTGATTCTGAGCCTTCTTTCTGTCTGATCAGGGTTGAATTCCACTAGGGAAACACACACACACTCTACAGGTCACTCCAGTAGCTGGTCTTAGACATACAGTTAGCTTTGTAGCTGAATCCCAGACCCCAGTCTCCTCCAGTTGCTGGCACCTGGATCCTGAAGCCCCTAGGGTTCATGGTCTCATTCCAGTTCCTGGTTCTCTGACTGCTTATTTTGCTTGCTGCCTGGTTGAGCTTGACATTTACTAGTGTTCATGCAAACGCATACACTTGGAATAGAGGGCATGCCCACACAGAAGGTGGTTAAATACAGAATTTAATGAGAATATAAGACAGACTGCAGTAGTCTATTGCAGGGCTCAGTCAGACAAACACACTAACTAGCCACTTGCTTAAACCTATGGCCCCTTTTCCCACTATTTTCCTATGCTTGTTCCTGCCTGATTCATTTTGATCTCTTCCCTTTCCCTGCTTTTTGTCTTTCCCATCAATTTCCATAACAAGCCTCACCCATTTACTCAACCCTCTTAAAACAGCCCAGGATTCTCTTTCCCCTGTGTCTTATATTAAGCCCCATTCCTCTTTAGGTTTGCATGGTATTTGTGGAAAGTTTCTTTAATCCTGAAGGGTTTTACACAGCAGATAATGACCTGATGATGAGAAGGAGTTGCTAAGTCAGTTGTCTTAGGCTGCCCTGGTTAGGTTACTGGGCTTTCTCTACCTGTCCTTGGCCATGTGATCCTCACAAGGTTGGTGTGTTTATGTTGATTAGGCATTAACCACAACCTAACAGGGAGCGCTTCCTGAAAGCACAACAAGAGAAATAAGCATGCCCTGTTGTGTTCTGTGCCTGCAGAGACAGTGACGCAGGAAGGACAAGGGTTGTGCAGCCCCTTAAAAGCAGGTAGGAGAATTTTAAGTGGGGTGGAACAAAGAAGGGAGTTAGTGGCAGCTTTCAACCAGTGTCTTGATAGTGACATGCTGAGGAGCTGCTTCTAGACAGAGGTGCTGGAAGGAACCCCGATGCTAAGGTCATTTGACACATAGCATACGCTGACCTGAGAGACTCGTGTGTAGTGGTCCCCTAATAGGACTGGCGCTGCCCTTTAAATAAAAGTCCAAATCTAAAGGAAAATTTTTCAATGAATTTAAAATTCAGAGCTGGTTCTGGTTACTCCCTTGCTCTGTCTCTTTTGAGGCAGAAGGGTAAATTACAGATGCTGGTTTGAGTGCCTCACAAAGACTTAGATGCCTCCTTGGAGAGTAAATTCAGGAGTAGCTCAGGCCTCTCCACTTCCATGCAGTGCTTTCAGATCACAGTGTCTGCAGGGGAAGAACTTTGATTATGGTGGCAGTGGGTAGCCTTTTACCTTAAGACGATCTCTCTAAAGGCTTTGGTGCCCTCACCACATTGTACTAGTCCTGTGCGACTGCCCAGTGCTCTTGTCCCTGCCTTCTCCACACTGCCGTGGAAGGCTCACCAGCAGAAGTCTGAATTGTAACAAGAACCTGACTCTTTCCTCCTCAGATTTGATTTTGTCCATTTTGCGTGTATTTTTTTTGTCCTGAAAGCAACATTGAAGCTTTAATTTGAAAGGAGGATAACCTGTTGAAATGCACTTCTTATAAAGGAGAGGATGATGTACCTTACTAAGGCAATAGAAAGACTCTGCGTTAACATCTGAGCCTCTAGCTTCCATCCCCACCAGCATGCAAAGTCTGAGGGCTCAGCATCTGCATCTAAACACTGTAGGAACACATCCTAATTCCCGTGGACCAGCTGAATGATAAGTCTGAGATGGTACACGTGGCCATCAGTCTGACCCAGCACAAGTGAAAAGCAGCCTGGGGACTGCTGGACTGATATGGCCTCTCAAGGCTCAAGAACTCTTTATTTTTCTTGTGGCAGGATTACAGCAGTGATTGGAGCCCCAAAGACACAGTCAGGCGAATGCAGAGGGGCAAGGTAAGGACTTTCCACTCTCACCTGCTTGCAAGAGATGGAAGGTGGGTGGATGCCTAAACCACTTCACACTTCCCTATGCTCCTGGATGTTCCCAGAGCAGGGAGGGCAGCTGTGTTGCTTGCAGCATCTAGCAGGGATGTTGCTCTGCCTGTCTGCTGCTCTGCCAGGTGCCTGTCCTGGGATCACACTAGTTCAGAAGCAGCAGGGGACCTTTAGGGTTTTGTTGTGTTTTATTACTTGAGTCATCCCCTCAGCTAGGCTCTGACAGGAGGTATCTGTACTGCTGTGTCCCTCTCTACCTTTTCTGCTCCCTGGGGCTGGGTTTATGGAAAAAATATGAGGGTGTGGGGCTTTACTTCCTTTCTTAGTTGGTGGCAAATGGAGGGAGGAAGACAGAAGCAATCTTGGTTACAGTGAAGCTGGAATCAGTCTCAGCTGCCTCAGTTTGTAGTGAGCACACAAAGAGCTTTTGCTTTTGCTCTGCATGTGTTTCCTCAAAGGCTGAGGTGAACTAAAGTCTGAGACAGACCACAATTATGAGGCAAGAAGGGAGGAAGAGTCCTACAACTCTGTTTTTCTGGCCCTGCAGAGTTCCCTTCTCCTGTCAGGGCTGGTGGTTTGCAGGGAAGTTTTGCCTTGCTACAAGGGTGTTTGTGCTGAATGTACAGCTTGGTCTGCTGTCCAAACCTGGGCAGTAATGAGGGCTAACTGCAAGCCCTATGGACAGATTCCCAGGAATCATGCAACACGTGATTTCAGCTAAATGAGGAGTTCTCTGCTGGTTGGGAGGGCAGTTATTCATGTTGCTGAAGGGCTTATGGAGGAAGAATAGGTAATATCTTGGGGGTTGGTTTAGCCTGGGGATTGTCTGATGTCCCATATGCCTGCTTATATCTCTTCTATCTCCAGGTCTGTTCTTTAGAGAGATTTCGCTCCCTGCAGGACAAACTGGTGCTCTTGGATGAAGCTGTGGCAGGGCACGATGGGAATGTCATCACAGCTGTGAGTCCTGCTGGGGCCATGTAGGGCTGGGACTTCCTGGGTGACCCCACAGAGGATGCTTGTGTAAATGCAGTCGGCCACCTAATCTTGCAAAATGTGGGCTTGTTCTTTACTTCAAATCAAGAAGTTACTGAAAAATGTAAAAGCTTAAGACTGGGAAGTTCCATATTCCTGTTGGCTTTTCTGTCACTCTGCAGAATTCATGTCAGGTTAATAACAAGGAACTTGATCCTTCAGACTTTGCAAAAAAAAAATATTGAAAGCTGAGACTTAATCTGCTCATTGTAGAACAGAAGATTTGAGGGCCCTCTCCAGTTTATCTGGCTTCCAAATCATCAGGCAGCAAATGGGACTGTGTCAGAGCTTCCCTGATCCAGGTATTTTAAGCCCATGGACCTCCCATGGAAAAATTTTTCTTTGTAAATCTTGGTCTTGCTTATTTAAGCTCCAGAGCAGGGTCTTAGGCAGGCATTCAGGCAGCTGTGGCCCTGGCTCACTGCTTGCCCTGTGTCTAGAGGGTAGCAGAATTCAGTTCAGTGCTCTAAGAGCTGTGTATTCAAGAGGCCCTTTGCAAAAGCTTCCCCAGGCCTTGACCAGTTTGCTGTCTGCCTTAATTCTGGTGAAGACTGATCTGGTCAGTTGAAAGCTGTCTCTCTGTGCTCACAGGTCCTGATATTCCTGAAACGGACACTAAGGAGAGGTAAGTGTGACTGTGCCAGGGTTTTGACAGCATTTCAGATAAGGGCAGAGGGCCTAGTTGTTTCACTGCGTGTAGGTCACAAGGAGAGCATCTGAGGTACTGCTGCTTTACTGAGCATTAAATATTTTTGCAGTGAATGTAACATGGGAAGGGGAATGGTGATACCAACAAAGGCCTCAGAGAGAACCTTTAAGCAGTGGTAGGTGGCAGTACTGATGAGGTGAATGTAAATGAATCTGTAGGGGTAGCCCACCACCATGAATTCAGCTGGCAGCCTAGTGAACAGGCTTCTCTGTGCTCTAGCTTCTGAGACTGTGCTTTGAGATCGGATAAGGTTGTTGAATCCTGCCTATGGCTTGCAACTCCTTGCACCACACTTAGCCCCCTTTGGCTTGGTAGTGCTGACTTTACCCACCTGTACATACCTCTTTTTCCTCTAGAGATCTTGTTTCGGGAGCTGGAGGTGCGGCAGGTGGCCTTGTGTCATCTGATCCATTTCCTCAAAGAGACGGGTGAGCAGAAGTTGCTTCTGGATCTGCTGAGGTGAGGCTCTTGCACAGCCTTGTGGCAGGGGTGAGCATGCTGCTGGGAACCTGCCTCCAAGTTAATGCTTGCTCATTCCCTTTTGTAGGTTCCTAGACAGGACCGAGGAAGTTGCTGTGAGTATTCCCAGGAGAAGCTCCCTTTCCTCAGTGAAGAGGGAGTGTAGTGGGCAGGGGGATGCTGGCTGCAGGGCATCAGGTAGTCAGGAGAGAGCTTTGTTTTCCCCTTTTGCCCTCTGGAGTCTGTATCTTTCAAATCCATGAGAACACTCTGCTTCTTTTCCCCCTCCCTTCAGCTGTCCCAGTACCGGGAACATTTGAACATCCAGGATGTAGAAAAAAGGAGGGAATTTCTGAAAGGCTGCATTGGGTAAGAAAAAAATGCAAGAGGGTGGGAGGGATTGTGGGTGCTTCTCGGAAGATGGTAGTAAAGAAAATGAGACCTCTGTCCTAGTGATACAGCTTGTGTAGTTTGAGAACTGATACTGGTTTTGCCTTAGTGGGAACGGGTTGTTGCGAACACAATGTAGACCAGAGAGGAAGAATTTATGGTGATCACTAGTCCAGCAGATTTTGCTCCTTGCTTAGGAGCAATGGCGGTTCAGGGACCTTCTGATCATTGGCCCTTCAGATTGTGAAGGATGAAAGCTTGGGTGCCTCAGCACCTGAGGAAATTGATAGCATCAGCTTTAGGTTGTTCTATGAGAGAGGCCATATAATTTTTCCTTCTCTGGGTCCTATCTAGAAGAGAGACAGTTAGATAAGGCAGTGGGGCAGGAGCTTAAGTACCTACTAGGCACTCAGGCTGGGGAGAATGGGAAGTGTTCCCCACATCTCTGTCTGTGGGGAGCATGTTTTGTAGAGAAGAGCATCCTTCTAAGTGTGTTGTGCTAAGAGCTGCTGACAGTGTCTACTTCCTCCATGTCTGTCCAGGCTGCCTTTTTCAGCTGAGGATACCTCCCATATCCAAGACCATTACACTTTGCTGGAGCGACAGATCATCATTGAGGTACGAAATCTTCCCTGCTCGTCAGGAGGTGATGACTGGGACTAGCTGTGGGATCTCTATCTGTCCCTAGCTTGTGACACTTTGGATCTAACCAGCCTGCCCTGGCTGGTGTAGTTAACTGCTCTCCAAGCAGCTCTTCCAGGCACGTGTGAAATATCAGACCTGAGACTTCATGGCTTGTCGAGGCTGTGCTTGTGCAATGCTATCACAACATTCTCTCCAAGTATCTACCCTGCAGCCAGGTCAGACAGTTGCCCTGGCTTACGTTCACCCTCTCTGTCCTCCTGTTTCCACAGACCAATGATCGGCACTTGGAGATGGCTGGGCAGTCAGAGATATTTTGTAAATATCCTCGCAAAGCTTCAATTCTTAACATGCCACTGGTGACGACCCTCTTCTATTCCTGTTTCTACCACTACACAGAAGCTGAGGTGAGGATAATCTGGGAGAAGGGTTACATCTCATCGCTATAGCCCTCAGTATGTGGGGTGGTTAAGCTGGGGCCTGTTAAGGAAGGAAGGGGAGGGAGGTCATATTTTATCTTTCGGAGAGACCTAGAGGACCACAGATCCCCTTGTCTATCTAGGACTAATTTGGAGTTTTCTTTTGTGCTCTAAGATGGGACGTTCGACCTGGGACAGCCTGCCAGGGAGTTGCTTTCTTGAAACTACTGTCTTTTACTTCTGGCTCCAAGGAGCCAGAGTTGCCCTTAATCACATGAGGGTGAGGTGTGTGATACTGGAATACTTGGAAGTGCTGGAGGTATGCCAGTTGAGGATGTAGGGGAAACCAAACCAGAGAGCTAATGGGGTAGGACAGGTGCTCTCTTATGACAGCTGTTTCCTCCTGTGGCACTGACTTGAGCAAAACGCAGTAAAAACTTGGGGAGATTCACCCTTTGTGAGGCAAATTAACCTCTCCCGTGGCCTGTCATGCTGAGTTTGTATTGACTTGTGTCCTTTCTCTAGGGAACGTTCAGCAGCCCAACCAACTTGAAGAAGACGTTTAAGGTGCGTGAGTCTCCTGCTGGTGTGGCAGCACTAACTGAAAATATGTGCAGCCAAATGGTATTTATCAGGGGAGTTGAATAGGAGGAGTTTGAGGGGCTCAGCACTGATAGGGAAGGGACATGGAATCCTTCTTGTGCAGGGCCACTCGCAGGGTCAGAAAGGCAAGTGAGAACCACGTGGAAGCTTTCACTGGATGCCACCTTGCTGCAGCAGCACTTGCAAATCCCCACCTCCTGCTCTCTGCAGTGCTGACCCTGGCCTCAGGCAGCACCTTACCTCCTTGCCTGGCTGTTGGTGTGGGTCCTAACAGTCCTTTCCTGTCCAACCCAAACAGGCCTTCTGAGCTGTGCCAGAGCCCTGACTGCAGCTTTCTGCCTTGCAGATTCCTGATAAGCAGTATGTGCTGACTGCCCTGGCTGCCCGTGCCAAGCTACGAGCCTGGGATGATGTGGATGCCCTCTTCACCACCAAGGTGAACTATGATACCTTGCTGGGGACTCAGTTCCAAGTACTGACGTCTGCCACTGATAGCCATCTTGTTCTGGAGTTACTGGACAGACTGGTTTTATAGCAGCAGGACCCAACACCTCTGCTGGAGGGTGTTGCACTATGTTTCTCCTCTCCCTGCCTAACATTTCTGCTGGGCCTGGCTCGGCTGTAGCAACAAAGTCAGAGAAGGGGTCTGCCCTCGTGCTCTGTTGGTTTGCAGCCAACCTGTGCCCAGCCACTGCACAAAGGGCTCTGCCAGTGGTGTGTGTGGTGGCTGGTGACATACATTGCTGGCACCAGGAAAAGCATTTTTTTGTGGCTGGAGGTATTGCCTTTTAGGATTAACATAGAGTTTGGCTCTCACTTCAGAACTGGCTGGGCTACACCAAGAAGAAGGCACCTATTGGCTTCCAGCGGGTGGTGGAGATCTTGCAGAAGAACAATGCTCCTGTGCAGGTGAGCAAGGAAGTGCTGCTTATGTCCTCCTACTCTTCATTGGATCTGCAGTGTGAATGATTCCCTGAGTGAGCTGCTTCCTAGCTGGGAGTGGGAGAACAGTTTGCTGAGCTTCTGGCTCTGCCTGGTGGGTGAAGCACTCAGCTGAGCAACCCAGCATCAACAGGAAGTGGGGGTGGTAGTGAGGGCTAGGCCCTAGGTCTAACTGCATGATGCACAGTGGGCCTAGAGTTGTCTGGGAGCTGTCCCTGCAGTGCATTGACACCTCTGTTTGCTGAACTAATTGTTCTTAATCTGGCTAGCAATGGTTAACCTGATCCATAGGAATGAGGTAGCCTAAGACTGAGCTACCTGAACAAAGCTTTACTGCTCCTGAGGTCCTGAGCATTGTTGTCCTGGTTGGTTGTTGCCTTAAGAAGGAAGGAGCCAAGTTTGTGTGACCAGCAACTTTGAAAGGTTTTGTGACTAGGATGAGAGAAAGAAGCAGAAGGTACCTGCAGAAGGCAGCTGAGATGCTCTTGCTTCCCTCCCTGCAGGTGCTGCAGGAGTATGTGCGCCTGGTGGAGGACGTGGAGACACGGTTGAACCTCGCCACCAAATACAAGTGCCATGATGTTGTCATTGAGGTAGGTTCCTGCTGTGTGTGTGAAAAGATGGGACCATAGCCTGCTTTCTTTCCCTAGCTTTCCCTGCTCTGCCAGGCTCAGGGAAGAGTGGCCGGAAAGCTGCTTGGCAGAAAAGGACCTGGGGGTTCTGATCAACAAGCGGCTGAACATGAGCCAGCAGTGTGCCCAGGTGGCCAATAAGGCCAATGGCATCTTGGCTTGTATTAGAAATGGTGTGACCAGCAGAACCGGGGAGGTGATTGTCCCTCTGTACTGGGCACGGGTGAGGCCACACCTTGAGTACTGTGCTGTTTTGGGCACCTTAATACAAGAAAGACATCAAGGTGCTGGAGCAGGTCCAGAGGAGAGCTGTTGCAGGGCCTGGAGAACAAGTCCTGCGAAGAGTGGCTATGGGAACTCGGGCTGTTTAGTCTGAAGAAAAGGAGGCTGAGGGTTGAACTTACTGCTCTCTACAACTGCCTGAAAGGATGTTGTAGAGAGGTAGGTGCTGGTCGCTTCTCACAAGTAACTAGTGATGGAACAAGAGGGAATGGCCTCAAGCTGCAACAGAGGAGATTTAAACTGGATATTAGGAAAAAAATTTTCACTGAAAGGGTTGTCAGGCACTGGAAGTGGCTGCCCAGGGAAGTGGCTGAGTCGCCATCCCTGGATGTGTTTAAAAGCCATATAGATGTAGTGCTTGGGAATATGGCTTAGTGGTGGACTTGGTAGAGCAAATGGTTGGACTCGATCTTAAGTCTTTTCCAGCCTATGTGATGCTCTGTGCCACTGCTGTCGTGTGCCTGGTGGGGTTTGTTTATCCATGTGGCCCAGGAGCAGTGACCCGGCTCCCTGTGGGAGCCAGGTGAGCTAGGAGAGTGGCTCCTAGTGTTTGTGCTGTGGAATTGTGCTGGAGTTGGGACTGAAGAGTTGCCCTGCTCATCTACACGGCACCATCTAACTATGGAAGTGTCCTCTTCACTCAGCTGGTTATTGGTTTTGCTGTTTCTCTAGACATACAGGGATCTAAAGGATCGCATTCAGCTGACAGCATATAAATGTAAGGTGGAGCGAGGCTCTGCAGAAGAAGAGAAGATAAACAGCATTCTCAACAACATGGTAAGAAATGACTACTTTTTCTTGCAGAAACCCTCATGAGAAATGGCCGTAGATTAGGTGAAAGGGCATGGATGTCATACATGTTTTTTTTCCTCCCTGGGAAGCTAGCCTTACATTTGGGGTTGCATTCAGTTTAGGAGTGAAAGGTGAAGCTGACAGAAATCACACCCACTTGCTGTCGTTGTCCTAGTCAGGGACTGGGACTCTCTCTTGACTTGGTCACTGAGGGATCTGTGTTCAGCGCTGGTGTTTGTCCCATCTTGTTCTCTCTTGTAGCAAATCCGATGGAAGAACTGAGCACCTGTAAAGCAACCTGCTTGGGCATTGCCTTGCCAGTGAAAGAGGAAACTGCAAAACCCAGTCTAGTGCCAACAGAGCAACTCTGTTACTACTCTGCATGATCAACATTCGTCAGTGACAGTGTGTGCCTGTGGCTTGTTGGACAGTGGCATTCAGGCTGGCTGAACACAGCTGCTCCAATGTAGCCAGCAAAAATGTGGTACTGATCCACCAGGATTGATTCTTTTTGGAATCTGATTCTCTCTGACTTGGCTGTAAGCCAGGCATCGCTTTTATTTACAGAGGGAAGTTGCTGGGCACAGCAAGGTTATGTTTGCTCTGGATGGTGCCTGGGGTTATTCTTGCAGGAATAACAGGTCAGTCACGCTCATGGGTCTCGCCACCAGACAGTGCTGACCAGTCCTTGTAACACTCAAGCTGGCTTGGGCATCACCAGTCATGGCTGTAGCTGCAGTAAAGCCTACTGGACTGTGTTCTCCCTGCTTCAGAGAGTGTGTTGTGGGAAAGGACCAGCTGCACCTTAAAGCTCGTTTCTTATGTTGGTTTGTTCTGGCTTACCCTAGGAATGGAGGTGGTGTGTGAATTCCTGCAGAGAGCTAGAACAGCAGTCTCTGCCAGTATCCTTGTGCTGGAACTCTGCAGCTCTTGGAAGATCCCTTTTATCAGGGAAGAACAGGCACCTAGTATGGAGCTGGTCAGAGCCCTCCTGGGTTGGAGAGCAAGGAGGGTCCCCTCTCACTTGGCACATACCTGCTGGCCCTAGATGGCTCAGAGTGTTAGGCCAGGAAGGATTGAACTGCACTTCCTCAGAAACACAGCTCCTCAGGCTACTGCTGTATTCATCCTTCCTTAAATAAAGCTGTTTCTTTCTCCTTGGGCTGTTTTGATTCCTTCTTATACTGATCACATTGTCACTCTGTGTGCTAATCCTGAGCAATTAATTTATTACACCTCCCACAACGTATGCAGGGTGTTTTCTCATGTCCTCAAAAGCAGTGTGTGTCACCAGGGGGTGGCCTTGCTTGCAGCAGTACCTTATTTCACACCTTCGTGAGTTAATTTTAATGTTGTAGGAAAGCTCGCTGCCACAGGGGTGGTCACATGGGTGAAGGTTCTCTCTAGTGATGTGCCAGTCCTGAGGGCAGGGGCAGGTTTGGGTTCCACCCTCCCTGCTGCACTGTACACACTTTTTTTTTCTATTGATGTTTGCTTTCTTTTTTGTTGTTTTTGTTTGTTTGTTTTGGTTTTGTTTTTGTTTGTTTGGTTGGTTTGGTTTTGGTTTTGGTTGTTTGTTTGTTTTTGTTTTGTTTTTGTTTTGTTTTGTTTTGTTTTTCTCTCGAGATTGTTTAGGTTGGAAGGGGCCTCTTGATCATCTAGTCCAGTGCAGCTCAAGTAAGGTTACCTGGAACAAGCAGACCGGGACTGTGTCTATTTGGGTTTTAAGTATCTCCACAGCTGGAAATGACAGCGTCTCTGGGCAACACATTCTTGAATTTGACCACCCTCAAGGTAAAACAGTGTTTTCTTGTCTGCAGATGGACTTTGACGCTTCACTTTCTGCCTTCTGCCTCCTGTTGTCACTGAGCACCACGGGAAAGAGTCTGGATCCCTTTTCTTTATTCTCACTAGTTACTTACACACATTGGTAAGAACCTTCTCCAGGTAGAACAGTCCTACCTCTTGTCCTCTTCTCACATGAGAGATGCTCCAGTCTCTTAGTCATTTTGGTGGCCCTTTGCTGGACTCTGTCCAGTACAACCATGTCTCTCTCGTGCTAAGAAGCACAGAACTGGACACAGCACTCTGAATTTAGAGAGGACAGATCACCTTCCTTAACCTGCTGGCAGTGTTCATCCTAAGACAACACAGGATGCTGTTGGCTGGGGGTAAGGTTTGCTGCCAGGCTTTCCATATGCCCAGGCCAGGACATTGCTTGCTTGTAGGAGTTGTGATGGTGTCACTGATGGGGATTTACTTTGGCGAGCAACTGGAGAAGCTGAACATACATACATAGGAGGAATCTTCACACCTGTATTCTCCAGGCATGGGTCCTGTATACCCCTCTTGTGGCATGCCCAATGATAGAGACATGAAAGGAGATGTGTATGTCCAGGGGCAGGGGAGCTGTGATCTGGCTGTGCCTACCGATCCCCATCCTGGGTGTGCCATTTGCAGGATCCAGTGCTTCTGACCTGTGGATATGGGCGCTGCCAATGGCCTGAGCACAGCAGGACCACTTGTAACAGAAAATGCTTATGTGCCATGCTAGATGGGGTTAGTGATTCAGTTGCTCCTCACACCTGAATACTAGAAGCTGGATACCAGTTTTGTGAGGACCTTCCAGAGTACAAGGACACCACAGCTGATGTGTCTGATTGTGTGTGGTGCATTGGGGAATATTTATAAGGCAACATTTGGGAGACCCAGTGGGTATTCCTGGGTTCCTCTGAGGCCACAGCTCACCGGCTGTCCACGACTACTTCTTGTGGGCAGGAAAAGGAGGATTTCCAGGGAAATGGGTCCTATGGCTGGAGAGGGTAGGGTTTATGGAAGTAGTAAACCTAAAATTGCTGTGGACCTAGTAGTTTGCATTGGACATTTTGTTGGGTTTTTTTAGCACTGCCCAGCTGATGCAGATGATTTTGGTACAGCTTCAGCGGGATGCAGGTTTGTTCTTTAAATCCCATGATAGGCCCTGTGTGCTTTTGGCGTGTGTCTGCTTTCAGGCAGCACAGTCCAGCTGATGAATTGGATCATGGATGGAATTTGTGTGAAGATAGCAGAATCTTTGGACACCATCGGGGGACATGAACCAGGACAGAACCTGAGTGGGTGGAAATCTGGGGTCTTCAGTGAAGCCACCCTCGTTCCATTTGCTACGATGCCATGGGCACCAGCAGGCTATGAGTGATGAATAGTGCAAGACAGGACTCCAACAGCTTGCAACGGGGTATGGAGTCATTTTTGTCCCTGGTGATCTTGGCTGAGGGTATTTCAGACCAGTTGGTGCCTCTCACCCCATGGGAACTGTGTCTGAGCTGGGTGAGCTGCAGAGAGCCTTAGGGAAAGGGCTGGTTTTCATAACTCTCCATGTCCAGTGCAGGTTTATGATACACTGAAGCGTGCTCTAGGTTCCATCAGAGACACACTTCAGATAACTCAGCAGTGTCCTGTTCTGGCCAAGAGCACTGTACATGTGCCTCACATCAAGCTAAATGGTGCACCAAGCTGTTCTCTGCTGAAGCAGGCAGAGCTGGGAGGTGCTGCTCTGGCCACCTCTAAACCCCCAGCACCTTTGCTGGCTGAAACACCATCTCCTTGGCAAATGAGGGAATCAGTTGCTCTGATTTTTAGAGTTGCAGTCACTTTGCTGTTGTCACCATTGCCTCATATCCCTGAAAACATCATTGCAGCTCTCTTCAAGCAATAAGGCAGATCTTGGGCAAGGGTTCCCAGATGCTGCTGAGCTGGCTGTGCAGGGAGAACAAGCTGAGAGACTGCTCAGCTGGAAAAGACAGGAGACACAGCATTGGCCTAGGAAAGCTGAGGGCAAATGAGAAAAATAACTTTGAACTGGAAGACTGAACCACATGCTGAAGGTTTGATTTTCTCATTACTTCCAGCCCAGGAACAGCTCCAATGAAGTCTGTCCCAAGCACTGTGTCAGCAGCTTGCAGTAGAAAAGATCTTGATTTGGTTGGAAACCCACTGTCCACCAAACATTAATCTAATTGTTTGCTGTTTTTTCACCAGTTCCATCTGAGTGTGGTGGAGACATTAATCCTGTTCTTTGAATGCTGGCTTGTTTAAGGCCTGTTAAATTTAGTCCTCCCCATTTTTTGTGGCTCTTCAAAATTCTCCTTGTCATTTGCTAAAAGCCTGGTCCGTGATTGAGACTCCAGGTTGTTAAATATTCACCCAACATAGAAAAAATCTCCTCAAATGAGCAGCAGTGCTGAAATGGAGACATCTTTCTCCTTGTTTCATGGCTTTAGGGTCAGTGTAGCAGACAAGCTTCTTGCTGGGCTCTGAATGCCCAGCCCGGAGAGATCAGCCTGCAGCATTACAGCAACTGTTTGCATACAAACTGTCAACTGCCCCATAAACTCTTACATAAAACAAGACAAGTGGGTAGAACAGTCCTCCAGGGAGATGCTTGGAACAATAAAATCCTCTTTCTAATAATCTCAGAGCTGAGAGGAAGCAGGGATTATTAAATGGCTTTTTATAGCTTTTGAAAACTAGCCAGATCCCACGGCTTGGCTGTTTTGACTAACAGCTTTAAATCAGCCTGTGTGAACTGGGGCCAGGCAGCTGAGCAATGTTCATTTCTGTCAGAGAGGCTGCATGCTCTGTGTCACTCTGCTGCCGCTCTTCGCCATGTAGGAACAGAGATGGGCAGCAGCCAAAGTCCCTTCATGCCACTTTGGGCCTGCAGACAGTGGTCCCAGCCTGGGAGTGGTGGCTTGTGTTTCACCTGCATGTGTCAGAGCACACCTAACCATGCTGCCGGTGCCCACCGGTGCTGGTTGGTCAGTGTGCTGGTTCTGTGGGTTCCTGGTCCCTTTCTCCTTGCTGATCACAGCAGACCTGCAGAAGCAGGGGCTCGAGTGCTTTTAAGACAACACTTAGCTGGTGGTCTGGGTAGACACTGCATTCCTCTGTTGCCTCCCGTCACACATGTCATCCATCTGCTCCACCAGCCTCATCACCACTGTCCCTCTTGTTAGGTAACACAGACCATGGCATTTCAGAGCCGTGGATGTGCTGCTGACGTTTGGGACCTCATTGGATGAGCATGGTGCATGTGCTCTGGCCAAGCTGGAGGTGTGCAGGAGCACAGCTCTTCCTGCTTCTCACAAATTCACTGTGAAATGTCATTGCGAACCTTGTCACGGTTGGTCACTTGCCCAAGTCCCCAACTGCTAGGATCACGGGAACAATTTAGAGTTTCAGCTTTCTGTTTGTCTAGAGGAAGTTGTAGACTTTATGGCTATAAACCTGAAAACGTGATCAAAAGGAGTCAAGGGAGCTCCATATCAAACACAATACTGGCATTGAAACACCGCTCCTGCCAGGTCCTCAGATTATTGCTGCAAGTTAATCTGTTGTGAGACAGTGAAGGAAATAAGGTGCAAAGAAGCAGCCTGCAACCTTCATGGTTGAAAAAGCAAACCCAGTGCATTGTGTTTCACTGTGAGCTGCTGCCATAGCTCACTCGAGGGCTCTGGGTGTATTACCTGTACCCTGTGCTCCTCACCTCTGGGGCTGCCCAGCCCCTGTGGTCAGGCCAGTCCTGGCCTTCTGCTGAGATGACCTGTGAGGAGCCAAATGTAATGCTGCTCTTTGTGCTATGAGTGAGGCTGTTTACTAGTAAAAGGTTTGCAAATCTGGCAAAGGATAACTGCTTCCTCCTCCTTATCAGCTTAACCTAGTTTTTACCCCATCAGCTAAATCTGAGTGATGCTGTCTGTTGATTGCAGGGTTAAGGGAGAGCAGACAAGTAGTGGGGATACAGTTGGAGAGGGAAGATGTGACCTTGCTTGAGGGAATCTGTCTGCAGTGGAGAGGGACCTGGACCTTGACACACTACTGTGCCACTGCAGTTGTGTGAGCTATGTACACTGCAGGAGAAAGTACAAGGGAGGATTTTTACACACGCACTTTTTTTTAAAAAAAAACCAAACAGACCACTACATGGCAAAATAAACAATCCTGCAGTGGCCATCTCTCCACCAGCAGTGTTAAGGCCCATGGGTTAACTTTAATACAAGATGATGAGGGTCCATCAAATAGGAAGAGCTTTTCTAGCTGGTTAAGGTGGCTATTGGAAAGGAACCGTCATAAGAAATGTTAATGGGATTGATGCCAGCAGCTGTTGACTCAGCTGTGGATGGTGCAGTGGGATATTCCCTGCATCTTCCTCTGAATTTCCCTCACATAGGACTTTCAAACCTCACGATCCCACCCGTGCTGTGAGGGCACCGTCGGCTCCGGGCACCTGCTCCACTGCAGAGCAGCCCAGGCTCTTCAGGAGCATTCCCTCCCTCGCCCTCCCCCCCGCAATTTAATTCAGGTTGAACTGAAGCAGCTCCTCAGCTACGGTGCCATCGTGAGGCGGCAGCACCAGCGCTGCGGCCAGGAACTCATCGATGAGTGGGGGGCGAAGGGCACGGTCCCAGCCGCGCTGCCAGACCCTGCTGCTGGGCAGGCAACGTGCCCCTGCAGCTCCCCGGGAGAAAGGTCTCTTTTTGCTTCGAGTCCGTCGCGGTTCTTCTGAGGAGTTGCCCTCGGTGCCTGTTTGATTCAAGGCTGGGGCGGGGCTGGCGGTAATGTTAGGAGTGCAGCATGGGGAAGAAAACCCTCCTGGAGAAATCCTGCCACTGTGCGGCTAAAGCTGGAGTGGAAGGAGAGTGCACAGAAGGGTGCAGTCGTGGAGAAGTGCGTGGGTAAAATGCGGCAGTATGTGTCTCCTTCACGAGTTTCTCTGGTTAGTGCCCAGGGGATCACCCTTTCTGGCAGGAGCACTGCTTGCCATGTACCTGTCACTACCATTTCGCTTCATCAAATAGTAGCAGCTCCTGAGGATAAATCATTGAGTAGGAGCTAAGGTCTACTTTCTAAGCAAGAACATGGTCCAAAATATTTTTCAGTTGAGACTACTATTGTCTGTAAATGTTTCCACTTGTTTTTAATTCCCGAGACCTTCCCCTGGTTTGACCTGACCTGACAGCTGCACAACTTAGAGTCTCCCTTTAGGCAGCTGCTAGAAAAAAGTGAGCTTCTCCAAGGCCATCTTGCACTACTATACCAGGCATGCTTTGGAGACTGGCCTACAAAGCAATGTGAGCTGATCATGACCAAGACACCTTATTTCAGCTGCAGTGAGTGGAGTCTGGTGTGATGCTGGATAACAAGTTTCCATTCTTCCCAGCTTCTTCCAACATTTTCTCAGAAATTCCAGAGGTAACTGCTGACTATGATTCAAAATCTTCATAAACCATAATGAAGCCCATGGCGGAATGCTTTGCTGACATCTCATCCCAGCCCACTCATGGTACTGAGGGGTGCAAGACCAGAAATGTTCACTTTTGCACTATTTTAAATATTCCAGCCAGTAGCCCTATGTACTCATTTGCTTTGTCAAGTTTCACTCTCTAGACTACTTTAAGTTTGCCTCTCCCAGTCCGCCTCAGGCTTGATTTATTTTGGTCTGAATTTACCAATTACATGGTCATCCCAGCCTATGAACTACTATGAACTGAATAAGTAAATTGGATTGGGCCCAAATGTCTGGCTTGTTTTCGTTTGGTCAGGTTTTTTTGGTTTGGTTGGTTTGTTTGTTTGGTTTGGTTTTTGTTTTCATGGGGGATCTCAGGAAAGCCATGGATGCCAGACAAAATAGCAATGAGTTAGTCAGGAGCACTCTTTCTCTCGAAACAGGTTTTAATCAGCACTGATTCATACTGCCTTGCTGGTGATAATGCACACCCCCCCACTACCACCACAGACTATGTACTTATTTGAAGGACAAAGGAGGTAACCGGATATTCTGCCCCAATCCACCGAGGACAAAGCATTTTTTATTCTCTAGTTCAGCTTACAATATTCTCTTATACTTCTTGCCATCATGCCTCGTGTCTTTCAGTACTGTTTACTGCAATAAACCACTGCCTAGTTTTGCTTCACAGGAAATCATTTCTGTGGTGAGAGCCCGGATGAGTTGTGTGTGCTTTAAGTATGCCCCTCGCCTAATTCCAGTCGCTGACAGCAGCTGGCACCAGAGGTGTGCACCAGTTATTGTGTATGCTATTTAGCCTACATCTGGGCTTTATGGTGAGCCCAGGCTGCAGACACTAAAGCCTGGGAGAAATCTATTCACTTCAGCTGCAGGGAAGTTGTTAGCAATCACTGGTAATGAAAATATTTCTATGATTGTTTTTTGATCTTTTTAAGCATTTGTGAAACAGAAGTGAAAGACAGACAGTAGTACAGGCTGATTCACAGCTTCTGCTTCACTTAGCTCCTGGAAGCAAAGGATTGCAGAAAAGAGACAATGTGGGGATATGTTTGCTGTCATCAAATGTCTGCAATGGCCTTTTCTAACCTAGAGAAGATGCAACTGTATCTCCTTGGACAAAGTGCAAGGGAATGAGGATATATGCTGCTTCCCCTGATGGGCTTCCTAAAAAGGTGGAAGTGCGCATGAGTCTCTAATCCTGCCTCCGGGTGCCCTGTGATACAGGGAGAGCATCTGTTTCTTCCCCAGACTGGGCTCGTTGCAAAGGAGGAACAGTAGTATACATCTCCAGTCCTGCTTCTTGGATAAACTGTGAGAAAGTGAGGGCATCTGCTTTTTTTCCTGATCGGGACTTTCTCTCCAGGAAGAGACCAATGTTGTCTCTATATGGGAGGGCAATGGATCTGTTGAAGAGAGGCTCCTCAATCCCCAGCAACTCTCGCACGTGTTGTGAAATCTCCTGGAATAGACAAAATACCAGAAATTCTCATTTTGCAGAGCAACAGCTAATGCCATTCATTCTGTGTCACAGCAGCAGGAATAAGAACTAAATTTCTGAATTTTGGAACAGTTTCACGCTTGGAAGTTGCAGCTCGAGAGGGATCTGATCTCATGTGCCCCATGTGACATCACAAAAGCAGAGCAGACCACTCCATATTTACTGTGGGGGATGGCATCACATCTGGTGTCTTAGAGGCACAAATAGGTCTGCTTTCTTGTTTGCACTTGCAGAACAAGTAAGTTACAGGTGAATGAGCTGGAGTATGTTCTGCCTAGTAAAAACATTGCTGTTTGCAAAGTTATGTTGTCAACAGCACAGTCTATACACAGAAGAGATATAAAGACTGATTAAACAAATAAGCCATACTGCTCCTTAAGAAAATGATGTTTGACTGCCTGGTTGAGCCAGCTGAACCTGGACCTGTCAGTGAACTGAGCCTTGCCATTATTTTTGAAGTCACTTCCGAGAATATAACCTTCTGATTTGACTGAAGCCTCAAAATACCATTCACAAGGCTTTACTGATCTTTTACAGCATTTGCTCAAAACCTTCCCCCAACTTTGGCTTGACTCTGTAGAGCAGTTTCCTTCTTTATGTGATACCTGAAGAACACCAGACTAGTATATTCAGCGTTTTTGATATTTAAAATACAAGTACAGTGTAATTAAAACCAGCAGTAACTTCCCTTGTCCGTGCTGCATAACTTTCACATCATTCGCTGTGCCATTCTCTACCAAACTGCCATTTCCCCAAAACTGCAAAAAGTTTCAGTCTTACTGAGCTGATGCTATCACACTTATTTCTATAGTGACTATCTTGGTTTCAGCTGTTCACAGCCTTTCATTGGTATTTCTTGTTGGGAAACTGAGGTACCCAGGATTATGGCCATAACTTTGCATCTGCTCTAGTACACACTTCCTGAAAGACCCAAAGGGCCACATCCTGCTCAGAGCTCTGCATGCTTGGATTCTATCAGAATACATTGCTCTGCAAGGAAAATAACTAGTAGGATAGGACATATATCACCACCCTTTGTAATCCCTATATTCCCATGTGATGGGGAGGCTCAGAAAGCCTATAAAATTCTTCCCATCTTTAGTAAGTGAAAATGACTATAAAGGCTGTACCCACTTGCACTAGAAATGCTCTTGACAGGCAGTCATCTAAATAACTAAGTGTTGAAATTTGACGGCTTCTCCTCCAAACAAAACGCAAAGTCCCGGCACCAGTCAATGTTTTTGGTGGCATATTTTGTATCAAACAAACAGTTAAGATTTAGCAGCCAGACAGAACTGTAGCAAAATTAGGTTCTGCTGCTTTAGAATAAAACAGTCAGTGCTCATACTCTAGTTGTTGGAGCATAGAGTTTTTTCTTTCTTCATGGTTATTTGAACTTCTACCTTCTGTCCTCTGAGGAAAGGAACTTTAAATCATGCTGCGAAATGAACAATCTGTGATTTCTATTAGGGAGGGAAAGGAAGCTAATAAAATTTGTCAACTTGCTTATATTCTGAACCTTCAGGAAGCTTTGGAAGGCCAGACTGTAGCCCTGAACTTCTGTCTATTTAGATTAACTCTCAGTGTTTGTTAAAGAAAAGATATAGGTATGAAAGGAAAATGACAAGACAGTTGCATGTTATAAAATGAGGAAGAGACAGAGATGCTGTTTATGTTCAGCAAAGTGTAGAACAAGGAAGTAATAATGAGTTGCTCTTCTGCTGCTTGAGATCAGTGGCTCAGTTGCTGCAGGTTAAATCCAACTAGATGTTTCGTTCTGCAAACCACTAAGTGGAAAATTACTGAAAGGAAATGATGAGGGATATCTTGCTAAGCAATTTCACAGGGCAAGCAGAACGAAATAGGCTTAAAGAAAGGCTAAGCACTGCCAATGCACTTATGGTGTCTCAGGGAGGAAGTCTGTGATCTCCGGGCGGCCAAAGATTATACCTGAAAAGACTCAAGAAATGCAACTGTTGGTCTGAACAGATCTGGTTGTCCAGTTTGAGTAAGTAAGTGGTCTGCCTGGGCAGACAGGCTACAACCTAAGGGGTCAGGGATGGGCTGCGAGGGGCTGAGGAAGGAGCTCCAGGCCACGCAGCCAGTCGCACCTGTATGTGGCCGAAGTCTGTGACGCCCATGGCGGGCAGGCTGGAGCAGTTCGCGAGGACGAGGCGGCGGCCGGTGATGCCGTTAGCCCTGAAGCACTCCTGGGCAG